>RJWM01028657.1:7937-25461 GCA_004363535.1 Dasyprocta punctata
ATGGGAACAGGAAGAGACTTTCAGATAACTGAAGCATATAGAACTCCAGCTAAACTTGACCAAAACAGGCCTACACCCAGACATATAATAATCAAGATTCCAGAAATCCAACACAAAAACATAATATTAAAAGCTATTAGAGAAAAGAGACAGATTACCTACAAAGGAAGGCCCATCAGAATCACGACAGACTTCTCAATACAAATCATCAGGTCAAGAAGAGCTTGGAGTGAAATATTTCAAGCACTGAAGGAAAATAACTTCCAACCCAGATTAATGTACCCTGCAAAATTATCTTTTAAAATCAACAGAGAAACAAGATACTTCCATGACAAAGAACAACTAAAGGAATTTATGACAACCGAGCCAACTCTACAGATAATACTGAAGGACATTCTAGAGGGAGATAAAGAAGTCCACTGCTCCAGAAAAAGCAACAGAGAGATACCACTGAGCAGGGCAGACAAATGAATAATCCATTAATGGGATTTAAGTCCAGTATTGTTTTCAATGACCTGTTTAGTTTAATCCTATTCTACCTTGACTGGCCTATCTTCATCATAAATGATGACAAAGACAGCTATTGTAAAGATAACAAAATTTATAAGGGTAGCCTTCAGTGATATATGATCACCCTGCTTCCAAACCAGGTATTACTTTCACTGCTCTGTTCTGAGGGATTTTAACCTATCTTAGTATGATTGTGTTACAACAGATGATATAGGCAACTGCCTTGAAGCTAACATGAGGTATCATAGAAATCAATGTTACATTACTATGTATTACCCCCATTATCTTATCTGTTATTGGTTTTATTCAGTACTATCTCATTTGACTATATTTGGCCAATTGGTAAGGGTTTTTAGTTTGAAGACAATAAGAGGTATTACAAGGGGAACTGAGGAAGGAAGGTATAGAAAAAAGACATAGTTTTATATAAGGGTATTCATAAGACAGTTTAAAAGTCTATACTACTAAATGCATTAACTGGTGAGAGAGAACAGTTGATATTCATAAGACCAGATCAATCCTACATGTCTTTACATGTCAATCTGAACAGGCCCCTTAATGGTAATAATATACAATGTTGCAACCACTGTAAAATTCCAACCATCTACAATTTTACAGTATCAGATATGTTGTTGTTTGCTGATCTCTTTAATTTTTTGTTTCTCTTAAGTATGACCATTCTTTTATGCTTTATTAGTTTCACTCTGAACTATTTCACTTGGTTATATTAGACCGGATGTTAGAGGTAGTTATTTCAATAATAACAAGAGGTATTCTTAGGGGAAAGGAAGGAAGAGAAAAGGAAAAAGACATAAATTTATAAATATGCATAAATAAGACAGTTAAAAAAACCATATTGCTAAATACAATAGCTATTGAAAAAGAAAAGTTAATGTACCTGAATTGATAAATCTTACATGTATATATCTGTCAATATGCCCAACCCCTAAGAAGGTAACGATATGCAATATTGTAACTACTGTCAAACTTCAACCACCTGAGTGTGTAAACCTACAATGTTATCGTATCAGATCTGTTGTTGTTGTTTGTCTGTCCTTTTTGATTTTTGTTTCTATCTTCTGTATCTATTTTCTCTTAAATAAAAAAAAAAGATTGAACCCAGGGCCTTTACACTGAAAAAAAAAAAAGATTTGTCTTACATAGTTGGGTGCTCCAATATTTGGTGCATGTATATTTATGATTATAATCTCTACCCCTTGAAGTATTCCTCTAACAAGTATATAGTGACCTTCTTTATCTCTTTTGATCATTCTTGGTTTGAAGTTCACATTGTCTGCAAACATAATAGCTACCCCTGCTTTTTTCTGAGTTCATGTTGCATGGAGTATAGTTTTCCATCCTTTGATTTTTAGTCTGTGGATTTTCTTTTGAGTGAAATGTGTTTCTTGTACACAACATATTGTTGGATTTTGTTTCTTAACCCACTCAGCTAGTCTGTTTCTTTTTATTGGTGAGTTGAGACCAGTTACATTGATTGATATAACTGATAAGTACTGACACATCCCTGTCATGTTATCTTTCTGATGTTGGTTTTCTACTTTTTCTGTTTAATTGTTTGCCCTGCTTAGTGGTTTCCTTTTGCCATTGTTCTTGGGATTGCAGTTATCTTTGTCTCTTTTAGAGTGTCTTTCAATACTCTGTGTAGTGTTAGTTTGGTTGCCATAAATTTCTTCAGTTGTTCTTTGTTGTGAAAGTACCTTATTTATCCATCAATTTTTAAGGATAGTTTTGTAGGATACATCTATCTGGATTGAAAGTTGTTTTCTCTCAGGATTTGAAATTCTTTACTCCAAGCTCTTCTTGACTTGACAGTTTGTGTTGAGAAGTCTGCCGTGATTGTGATAGGCTTTCCTTCATAGATGATCTGTTTCTTTTCTGTGATAGCTTTTAATATTCTGTTCTTGTGCTGAAGTTCTGATATCCTAATTATTATATGTCTGGGTGAAGATTTATTTTGGTTATGGTTAATTTGGGTTCTGTATTGCCTCACTTACTTGCATATCAGATTCTCTTTTCATGTTTGGAAAATTTTCTGCTATTATTTCTGCAAATAGTCTTTGCAGGCCATTCGTTTTGACCCCCGCTTTTTTATTGATGCCCATTAATCTTATATTGTTTCTCTTGGCATCATTTTGTAGCTGTTGAATTATTGTTTCCTGGTTCCTTGTTATTTTTAAGAGATCTTTTCTTTCATGATTGTAAGCTTCTGTGCTGTCTTCAAGGTCTGAGATTCTACCTTCAGCTTCATTCAAGCAGTTTTGCCAACTTTCAATGGAATTTTTAATTTCCTGAATTTTCCTTTGAATCTGTTTCATGCATTCTATTTGTTTCTTATTTTGTTCATTCAAAGCTTCCATCATTTTCTTATGTTCTTCTCTTTTTTTATCTTGATCTTTAGATACACACATTTCTTTCATAATGTTTGTTGTTTCATTTTTTAGCTGAGAGATTATTTCTGATCTGATTTTCTCTATAGCTTCGTGGAGTTGTTTCTGTACTTCAGTTGCTATCATTTCAGAAAGTTCAGTTGTGTGATTCCCTGTGACTTCTATTTCAGTGTCTCTTGGATTTATTTTCACTGAACTGGAGGACTGAGACTGCATCTTGGTCTTTTGTTTTGCCATTTTCCTCTGGGGCTTGTGTGGCTGGGCAGGCAGCCTCCTGATAGATTGCACTGGAACACTGTGGCTAGCCAGAGCACACTCCCAGACTGTGACACTGGATCCTTGTGCTCTGTGGTCTGTGAGGCTGGCCATGTGTTCTACTGATGTACTTTGTTGGGTTGCTCTGGGACCCTGGGCTGGACAAAGTTTGTTTCCTCCCTGCAGCTAACAGAGGCACACCCCTGGAGCTTGTCACTGGGGCCTAGAACCTGCTTGTGTAGAGTTCAGAACCTCTGAACCCAGGTGGTTAGCAGAGATGCACCCCTTTGGTGTGGCACTGGGGTCTTGTGTCTGACTGGGTGGAGTTCAGAATCTCTGGGGCCCAGGCGGCTAGGTGGAGCATACCCCTGAGTGTGGCACAACCAGGACCTTGCATCTGGCTGTGAGTTCAGAGCCTCTAGAGTGTGGGGCCACAATTCTCTTTTTGAATCATCTAGCTATACAATAATTCCCAAAATGTAACTTTCAGTTTTCAACCTTTGTTTCTACATTTATTATGAATAATAAACACTAAGAACTTTTCATTCCCCATTTATTAAATCAGAAATTATTTCATGTCATTTGGAATTCATGACTTTTTATTGTATTCCATGTTTTGTAATCTATTATCTTTTCTGTTTTTTTTTTTTTTTTTTGGTGGATTGAACCCAGGGCCCTTTCATTGAGTTTCATCCCCACCTCTTTTTAAGCATTTTACTTTGAGACAGACTCACTAAGTTCATAAACTACCCAGTCTGTGCTCAAAGAAACTATCCTCCTGCTTTACTCTCTCAGACTGCTGAAGTTTTAGGCAAACAGTACCATGCACAGGTGCAACTTATTGTTAGTGCTATATATTTTGGTGACATGAGTCTAATTATCTCATATTTGACCAGGGGTAGTTGGTCAACCTGCCTGGTATGTTTTGACATGTGCCTAACTTTCTTCAAGCATTTATCACAACAACACATTCTAGGCTCCTGTGTCCTGCTCTTCTCACAGACTTAAATTTTGTAATTAAAAAAAAACTAATAGCATATAGAGAAAAATATCTAGATGCTAGATGTGTTCATTTATCATGGTATTTCATTGCTTTCATTACAACTAGGTAGTTTATAAAACAGAAGCATATAATATATGCATTTATGTGTATTCATAACACAAATGCTGACATTTGCATTTCCAACAATATGTATACGTGTGTGTGTGTGTGTGTGTGTGTGTGTGTGTGTTTATGACAAGGATTCATTGTCATAACTCTAACAGTAGATAACAACATAATTCTGAAAATGGATCATAATAATGCACGGGTCATAAGGTTATTATGAGGATTCAATGTGCTTGGAAAACTGCCCATCAAAGAGTGAGCATTGAATGGTCCCTTACAAATATATCATGTGTCCTATTTCTGTCTTCGCACTATGGGTACAGGCTGGAAAAGCTCCTGTCTCCTGGAAATCTATTGGCAGTTCACAGACCTGAACGAACAAGAATTTCAAAAACTTCATTCATAAAGAAACAGGAAAAGTTTCATTGTAGTCAAAATGTGATCAAGGGAGAGATCATGGGAATCACAAAAGCAATCTTTTATAGAAATAAAGTGTGAAAATTTTCAATAGGCTAAAATGTCTGGAAAAAAATTATTGCAAACATACATAATACCTTAAAGTCATGTTTCTGCTGCCCTTTCACTTCTTGCCGCAGCCCAACAAAGGTCATCAGCGGCTCAACAATGGTCATCAAAGTTATATGAGGTGAATTGTTCTGTTTCACTCATCTTGAAATGTGTTTCAAGTGTAGGTCATCTTGATAAATTCTCTTTGTTACACTGTAACTTTTTATCTTTCCATTCTCTATGAGTGAATGAGAATTCTATAAATACAGATTTAGAAGAATACACTCCTAGTCCTGCTACTCTCTGAGTCTGGATCTATTTGCAGCAAATATCCTACCGTTGCTTCCTTAGTGTCAGAGTAGCAGCAGAAATGGCAAACAACTGAATCCATGTGTGAAGATGCATAGCAGAAAATGATGCTAAATTTTGGCACTGGTAGCCCAGCTCATCCTTAGGAGCAGATGGGATGTTCATTTACCACTCTATAAAGAAGGAGGTGTTTGATTTACCATTGTTCAGTGTGACTATCATTCGTAGTACAGATATCAACAGAAAGGATTTCCCATAAAACCTACAGCACATTCATTATAGCTATGTCCTTGATTGTAACCCTATTGTAATGGGTCATTCTTTCTTCTGAGATAGATAATAAGGAATAGCATCCTCAGATAACACTGACTAACACCCTCTGAGTTCTTGACCAGACCATTCACTTTCTAAGATATAGTGTCAACAGTTTCAAAACAAGGAAATGAAGCATATGGCAGTTAGATTGGATCTTCGCAATTCTGCATTTTGAGAAGACAAATGATCAACAAGCTGTTTCAAAATTTAACCTACAACTTGAGAGGAATAATTTATTACTGAAACAAAAATTCCTTAATTAATCAAAACTTAACTTTAAAATCAATTAAGCTATGTTATGGAGGCCATCTGTTGCCAGGTACACATGCTTTCTCCTCTTCTATTGATACAGAACTTTGTCCTATGTAAGTTTAGAAACAAATTTTTAGCTTTTCTAAATTAATTAATCTCAGAGAGTATGTTGCTCACTAACAATAGTTCAATGAATTTTAATCAAGAAGTCAAATAAAAAGATATTTAAAGTTTCTGTTCAAGAAAGGGAGAAGATAATAAATATAACAAAAGAAGCAATCATTAGTTGTCAGGCAAAGGATGACAGAAAAATGAAAGTTTGTCTTATTGTCAGGGATGGAAGAAGTCATATAAGCTGTCACGAAAATACAATTTACTTGGTTTCATCAGGTTTGATTTCTGTTTTTTGATTTCTAGACTTTAAGAAACTGGAATTTTCTTATAGAGAATGCATATAATTCTAGAAAAAAATTAAAGTCTGAATTGTTTACAAGTGAACAAAAAGCAGAAGTTGCAAAGTACTTGTCAATAAATATGTCCTTCATTCAACAATTCAAATTTTACTAGTGGTACTATAAAATTATACCTAGTAAATAGAAAACAGAGAGCAATATTAAAGAAGCAGTCGAAAAAGATTTTTTAAAAGTGCAAGTAACTGTCTTTTACAGCAAGTTGTAGCTTATATATCTCAAAAGTTCCTAGAATAATGTTTTTATATTGTGATTGAAGTTAATGACTCCAGATTAATTTTAAATTATACATCCTACCCATAAGTTAAGATAGTAGTTACACATGCATTGCACAAATGTTCATATCGAGCTAACTTAAAAATGATTTAGATGCATCCATAAAATACTTCTGATAGAAAAATATATGCTAGGATTAGAAAATTTCCCTTTTCATTTCTGGTTCAAAGCTAATTTAGCCTCAGGACTGTAAAAAATCCACTCAGGGTAGAATATGTACTTAACTTGATAGATTAGATTTATTAAGAAGTCCCTATTAGAGTAATTGAACAGCACTTTCAGGCAAAATATTAGAACTGAACTTTCTACAAACACCTTACATAAATATTGAAACCAATTTGAGTACTCATGCAAATGATTACAATTACTAACATCTATCCATCATAACATAGCTAATTTGAAACAATGGCTATTAAAGAGATTTTTCAAAATGCTTGCAATTTGTTTTAAAGTGCTCAATACTAGCTTCTTAGTAGTGGTATTAAGTTTTCTATATATCAGCCAGAGATCTGTGGACAAATGACCTCATTGGCCTTAGTATCCCTTAAAATGACCCTCACTTACTTTCAAGAGCTTCCTAGAGCCTCATCTCCATTTTCACCATTAGGACAATCTGGACTTTCTTGTCTGTTTCCTCAGCATGTTAGTATGTAACTACTGTAATCAATGACTCCTTGAAACAACTGGGTAGGTAACACAGATCCTTCTTATGAATGAGTACATGATCGTGGTACAGCTTTGCTCTGAGCATGGTTCTAAGCCCAAGTGAACTGCTCATAAAATGTATAACCCTCAATGGAAATTTATAGAGAACTTATTCCATGGAATGGAAAAGCAAAAGAAAGAATCATTTGAGTTTATGTCTTTTTTAGGCAGGATCCTGGTGAAGTCTGCGTTACCATGAAAGCTCAGCTTTCTGTCATCCGTCCACACACACACTCACACAAACACATACTTTCTCTGTGCCTGAAACAACCTAAACCAACACCTCATTTCAGCACCTAAATTTATCTAATATTAGTTGAAAAGAAGAAACTTTCTTTAGTCTCATCTCTAGATCCTCACTTTTTGGTCCAATATTAACTTTTTCCCAAGATAATTCATAAGTGTCTAATCCATTCATTTAAGAAGAAAATGTCATTGTTGCACTCGGTCATGTGCTCTGACTTTATGTTACAAAAAACAAAAACAAAAAGAATCATGCCATCTTCCTGAAAACATTGTTTTGGATTCCTTCATAACATTGCCAACTCTGGATCATGTCAGTTGCTTTTCTAGTTTCTAAGATATTTACAATGATGCAATTGGTGGGTCATGTGATATAACCCACAACTGACAATATGCAGGGTATCTTGGAAGTAAAAATAACCTGAGAGGCCCCGGGATATACCTCAGCAGCTTAAGTGACTGCCTGGCAAGCTCAAGGTCCTGAGTTCAATTCCTGGTAACAACAACAACAACAACAACAACAACAACAAAATAGACTGAGAATGTCCAGCTGAGGGAGAAGTCCCAGGGGTCAGACTTCACACAGGCAGTATCAGTTCAGGAGAGTGAGAAACCCATGAAGAAGAGGAACATTGAAGCTGAATGTGGGAATAGCAAAGAAGTCTGAAAGGCATTGAAGACACCTTCACCCAAGGCATCACAGTAAGTATCAACCCTGGGGCACTAATACAACACACTTTATCAGAAGGCTGCCAATCAACCATGCACATACTGGGAAAAATGATAAACAAGATCTAGGAATAGAGTAGGATACTTTACCCACTCAAAGAAAAAGTAATTTGCAAGGGACATTTCTTTTTGCTTGATTGTTTTGGGAGAATTTTCTGAAGACTACTTAAAATAAAATTTAAAGTCTAAACCAGCATTCCCTCTCTGCTTCAGCCTAATATCTTCATTTAAAGCATGAGGAAATTATGACCCATGTGGCGATCATGTTAGTATTACAATGACAAAAGTTATTGTTATATAACCATAGTAAAAGCTTAACATTTGTCATGCATTGCTTTTATTTTGTTTTCTATCTCTTTGTCTCCCACCTCCAATTCCTCTTTTTCCCTCTCTGTTGTTGTTCTATCTGCATTCTTTTTTTACTGATTTTTTCATTTATTTTCCAGTTTAGTTTCTCCCACTGAAATGTTATTTTTGCTTTTCACACAATTTATGGATGATGATTACCTGGCTCATTTTCTGTTTGAGCGGTGCCTTTTGTTTTGTTTGTCAGTTGTGTCTGATTGAGGGGAAAACTAGTTTCACAATGCAAAGAAAATACTGTGTAACTATGATTATGACATTGAATAAAGTATGACTGCAGGTTAATATTAAAAAATTTCTCTTATTCACTAATAGAATAGTTTAATTCTCACTCAAGATTTTATAAAAATGAGCTATCGTTGCTTTTATTAGTAAGACAAATTAATTTCTTTTTCCATAATTTTAAAATATGTGTTCTTGTTTCATTATCAATGTTTCAAAAGTTCCCATTAGTTAAATAACTGTTTTCTATCATTTGATCTATTCAATACTCAGTCATTATACCACATCTTGACATTTCTTCATAGTGACATTTAAGAGCTTCTTTTTGTAACCTGGAAAGAAAAGAAAGGTTTTTGTTTCATGGGAATTTCTGGAGTTTTAGGTTGCTTGCTATAGAATCTATTAAAAGAAAAATTTTGTTTTTGCTAAATTGATCAGGTAATTAGCAACCATGTTTTAATATTTCATCAAATGCACTGCACATGAAAAACAATACTTCATTGTCATGCGTGCAGGGAAAGATTCTAAATAGACTTCCTTCCCTGACAAACCCACATCTCCCAATTTTGGAGGTTTCAAGCAAACACCTATCATCTGTCTATCTATCTATCTATCTGGAATTAGATGCATTTGTTGTCAGCTGGATTCACTCAAATTGTACTCTTACCATTTAGTACCATGTGATATGAGCAGATTTTTTCATGTCTCCATTTATTCTATATGTACATTTAGGTATAATAGTGGTTATCACAGGCTCCCAGTAAGAGTTATTTGTAAGAGAAAATCAATGTGACATTTTCTTCCTCATGGTTGTGCCACATAAAACGTTACTTATGTTTACTACAATGATAATCACAATGAAATTCTTACCTTTCTAAAAACAAAAGTCTAGAAATGTATTTCTATTGCTATAGATTGAACCTGACGTGTCTCTCAAAGTCCCATGTGTTAAAGACTTAGTCCTCAGAATGGAGGTCAAACCTGTAAGAGCTGGTGGTTAGGTACTGGGCGTGCATCCTTAACACAGATTCTGGGAATGTACCCCTTTCAGTCGCTCTTTGCATCCTAGCTGACATGAGGTGAGTGTCTTGTTTCACCATGTACTCTTTGCACCATGACATATTCCTTCACCACAGTCTCAAAGTCAGTGCAACTAAGAGAACTGAACTTGAGTCAAACTAATACTTTCCTCTTTAAAGCTCAATGTATCAGGAGTCAGTTATAGTAATGGAAGGCTGACTAACACATATGGAATCTCTGAATTTTGTCCTAACAAAGTTTTTATCTTCATCATATTACTGAATATACACAAGGGTGATTCTGTTGCTATCTTTTTCATATATATATAGGTATATATATTATATATTGTATATATCTTATTTCTTTATTTATTTTTATTTTAATATTTTTATTTATATTTCTTTATTACAAATTGAATCTTTTTTTTTTTTTTGTAGACAGGGACTTGCTAATGTGCTAGATTGCCCAGATTGGCTTTGAAATTGTCATCCTTCTGCCTCAGCCTCCCAGTGTGCTGAAATTACAGGCTTGCACTACCATCTCTACATTTGCATATTAAAGTACTCCTTCTGATATCTCAAGACTATAATGCCTTTAAATTCCTAGAGTTGGAAGAAAAACTAGAAATTAATGTGCATCAGACATTTGGTGCTTTGTCCTTTCATTATTCTGTTCCCATTTCTGCTTTTATTCTCTCTGGAATGCTGATATGATGACTGAAACTCTAATAGCTCCATCTGATTATGAACCATGGGAGACTTAAAGATGGTAAAGAAAGTAGGTAGACAAAGCCTGAGATAATGATCACAAATTGGTGCTGATGTGTCACTTTGTCTTGTCTACTTCTGGCCTTCAAGCCTTAATTTTTTGACTGAATAATAGATTTGTTTTCATCAACAAAAGCAATTGCTTGTAGATGGTAACTGTGAACAAAAGACTAGACAAAGTTTTATACTTTTAAAAATGATATTCTTATTTATGTAGACAAATCTCTCATGGCACATGGCAGGCCAATCACTCTTAAATGATACACGTCAGTATTATGGAAAATGTCAGGATTCTGTGTTTTTAGTGACATGCATATTGGGGTCATATGTGGAAACTCATTCCCACCACAAGTAGTCTTGACAGAGATAGGAATTAACTCAACCACCTCTTTGAGTCTCTTCATCTTCACTTGACTGAAATTGAGAAATTCCCTTGGACATTTTTCTTGCAGAGATTTCATGGTTCTTGGCTTTTGAAAGCACAGACATTCAGTTTTTCTTTCTGCTCTGATAGATTTTCATTATGTCTCAAACCAATTATCTAGATCATTTTTGACTCATCCATATTAATAAAGCTTTTATTACAGGTGAAGTCATTATGACTTGACACAGGCTACATATTTCTACAAAATTTTAATTTTCTATTATTCTTCCTGAAAGTATAAACAAGGAGTCTCTTTGAGAATGTATGTTTTGGAAAAATGTGAAAAGAATTTGTTTAAGACAGTCCTTTAGCCCACTCTTGGCCAGTTGCAAGCATATGTATGTATATGAACTTTCTATACATGGAATAATTCTCTATCACAGTATGTATTGCCTCTACTATTTGTCTACATCCCTTTAGTTTCCTGTATATATTGACTTCATGCTTCCCAAGGTGGGTTACCTGTAGAGATCAGGTTAACAAATAGAATTTTGCTGTAGTGCATCTCATTTGCTAATATAGCTTGTCTCCTGTTTTACCTCCTTGCAAGCATTGCAGAGATCTCTGGAGTGTTTTTTTTTTTTTTTTCCTGTAGTTTGTCATTTTCTTTCTATTCTGATCCTACTCAATTTTAGGAAAAACCTTACCTAAGATGTTGTGAGCTCTTTCCACACCATTCTCTGAGGCTCCCAGCATGTTGTCCGCAGGCAATGCTGCTGAGCAAAAGGTTAACTATAACCTGGGATAATTGAGGCCCTGGGGCCCTTGATATATGCCATATATCTTATTGTGCCTGAAAAACATTGTATTTATGGAAAAGCTTCAAACACAGAAATTTCTTTCTATGTCATATTTTTCCTTGTTTCCCAATGTTTCAGAACATGTTCACAAACACGTTTAGTTTTTTCTTAGATAATTTTTTGCAGAATATTTGACCACTAGATTTGAAAGAAATACATGTGAAAGATGCTCATGAAATACATAGCAACTGCATGTTTGTTAAGCCAGAGTTTTCTCTGACATCTCCTCCTTTTGGGATATATTTCAGCTTTTTACACAAATTCGTCTTGTTCACTGTTTGCTTATTCAAATAATTCCTTCTGGTCTTATTCACTAGTTTAACAGATATTTTGAGAAATGTCTAAATTACAGCTACTGACATAATCAAGCTGAGTCAAACTGCCATGTCCATGTATATATAGATGTTTATATATCTGTCTCCTCCTCAAGACACACAGCATGCTTGTTTATGTCTGCATTGTCAAGCAGTGTGTCAGGCAGATGGAAGTTACCTAACTCCTATTTGATTATTTGAATAAATCCTGTCCTCACTAGTTTGTGAAAATGACATTCAGCACTCCCACTAGTTAAGCAACTAAGTATTCTCTTCTCAATTTCATTAGTTGATTTAAACTATGGAAAATTGGAAGGTTACTGGCTGTATGAGAAGAGATCCTGGTTTTACTATGATTTCTGCTATATATTTGCCATGCAAATTGGGAAATGTATATTTTCCCTTCTATAAGGCCCTTTATTTTTTGTTATTGTTAAATAAAATAATCTATGAAAAGTTTTGTAGTACATTTACCCTGTGAATCATGTTAGTTTTTATCTGGTGTCCTCTTTTTGAAGATTTCCTCGAACTTAGTTGACTTGTTCTAAAGCTGCTTATGTCCAAAGGAAAAATTTACAGTTCTCTAATATCCAGTCTTGCAGAATCCACAACAGAAAGCATAAGCAGTTTTTCCCAAATCTGTATTCAACTCATTAAATCTGTGTAAATGAAAAAAGGGTGTGGATACTACTGTAGTTTTCAAGAATTCACTTCTTCCTATTTCAACACAGACCTGGCCTGTAGTGGGTGATTTTGTAGTATTAGCATTTTATCCACAATTCATCGTGGCCTCACTCTTCTCCCAGGTCAACAGCTAATCTAAGCTGCTTCTTTATTTTTTTTTCTCATCTTGCTTTTATGTGCTATGTCATCCCCCGCAAACACATCTAGTTCTTCATCTCACCTTACAACACAGCTAGTTCTGTTTCTACTTATACCATCACTAAATCTGCATGAGGCTAATTATCTTTTACTTATCCATTGTCTCTATTGAGTCACATATATATGCATGCATATAATTGACTTCATTATAATATTTTTTCACAGAATGTTTAGTAAATATAAAATAAGTTGATCATTCTACTTGCTCTGCAGATCAGAAGACCAAAACCCAGCTCTGTAGGTTAAAGTCAAGGTCTCATCAGGAGGCTCTGAAGGGAAACCCACATATCTATCTTTTTCAACTTTTAAAGCTCAAGTGCATTTCCTCACTCTTCACCTGTTTCTCAAATCACTCCTACCTCTGTCCATGTTGTCACATCTGCTGGTAACCATGACTTTCTACTCTGTGACCTGTAAAGACCCTTATGATTTCATTGGACTCAGTTGCATGAGACACAATAGTCTTTTAATCTTAATATTATCTCTTCAGTTACACCTGCGAAGCCCATTTCATCACATAATATACCACATTCACAGTTTCCATGGGTTAGGGAGTGGATATATTTAAGGAACATTATTGAATCTATTGCAGTCATCAACCTCCAGTCATCATTCAGTGTCACTCAGCATTTGGTGTAGTCTGTCTAAAAAGAATGGTCCACATTCTAAATAAAAATGTCAATTCTAGAGCCCTATCTGAGGAATACTAGTGCAGAACTAGGCATAAAACACAGAAGATTTAAAATATGTTTAACAAATGTATCTGTGGCCTTAAGGAATTTGTTCATCCCTAATTAATTTAATGAGTTACTATTCAATTTAATTCTTTACCAATGTTATTAAAACATTTGTTCAAGCCCAAATGACTTAACATGGCTTCCACATCAAAACTTGACTTAATTCCTAACTCACTGAGGAAATAGTATTCACGTGGAGAACAATTCTGAGCACCATATGTTGGTATCTGAAAAACTATAAACTCTATGTCCTTATGCTTTGAAATTGTGCTTTCAAATCACCTCTGTGACCTCCACTTCATTGCTATAACTTTTTCTTTGTTTCTTACTTCATTCTTTGGTAGGAAGATGAGGCCTTTTGCTTTCTCTAAATCAGTATGTGTATAAACAAAGTGATGAAGGGGAAAACAGAGAACAAGTAAGGGTTGCGTTGTATACTCTTCAAAGGAGCACCTGCTTAGTGACTGACTTCCTCCAACAAAGTCCCACTTCCTAAAGTTTCCACCACTTGCCAATAAAACAATCAGGCTGGGACCAAGCCTTCAACACACAAGTCTTTGTGATACATTCCTGATCCAAAGTGTAACAACGTATTTCTCCCACCACAAATATGGATAAAAACATACACGTATGCATGGGCACACATAAACATACTCAAATACGTATATGTACGTCATCTCCAAAGCACACACCCATACATAGACTCAAACATTCCATGAATGCATAATGCCCAAGTTTTATCATATGTGTCCCATACTCACCCACCCCAGATCAGCTTCCTGCTTTCACATACCCACTCTTGTAACCAGCACACCAGTACATGTACACAGGCACACATAATTTCCTTATAAGCTCACACATATTTACACATACACACAAGTATGCAGACAGACATACCCCTCTCACACATATATCTATACATGCATACACACAGAGACACAGAGGCTGTGAAGCTAGTAAATGCATGAGGTAGTAATCTGCTTTAAAAAAAATGGAAATGAAGACACCACATATCAAAATTTATACAATTTTAGGAAAGCAAAATCCAGAGGAAAATTGGCTACTCAATAATACAAGTATGAAATATGTTGAAAGAGAAAAATATTATACATAAAATTCAATACAATGCAGTAGAAAATCATGCAAAACTACATAAAAATATAAGTTGATGAAAACAATAGACAAAAGTGAGTAAATAATTCAATATTAAAACACACCTAAGCATAAATTAAAAAAACTTTTTCCTTAACAAAGTAATAAATTTCTATAACATCTACCAAAAAAGTTAATAAAAATGTACATTATTGAAAAAGTTGCAGGTAATTAAAAAGTAGTTTTCTTCTATCATATGTTGTATTTTTTTAATTAAATGGATGCTTTTCAACAAAGTATTAACTATAGAAAAACGTTTAAATTAAAATACTAGAAACAAAGAAGTTAGTGATGAGTGAATTAAAATACATTACTTTTAAAAATCCACTGAATCCAAAAACTAGTATTATTACATTGTTTAACCACTTGAACATTACACAATTGATCAAGTTCTCAAACAAATCTTAAACTATATTTTAACTAAAATTAAGAAAAATTGACATCATTTTATTATTTATAATTAAATACCACAAATTACCTTTACCTGAAATTAGGTAGTCAACATAAATAATGCATTATTTAAATTTTATATAGTGTATCCTTACATCATTTAAAGATTTCTTAGTCTTTAAAATTTTTTTAAATTTTTGTTAGTACATGTGTACAGTACATGTGATTCAATTAATTGTCAAGAGTGGGTAAATGCATATAACACATCTTCAAGTTTTTTAAAATCACAATGAACTCATGACAGGAACTATCTCACATGTATATCATATCAGTTGTGTGATGAAAATTTTGCAGCTCTTTGTGAAAACTTAGCAGCAAATCCACCATCATTTAAGTTGATATATGTGTAACATCATACTTACAACTAGATTTTGATTGTCATTTCAAATTTCTTTAAAAAATAGCTCGCTCTGATACAACACTGAAATAAAAATTCCATGCAGAAAGGCACAGAACCAGAACATTGAGGTGTACATTTAAAAACCATGAAAGAAATAGCTATTTTTACAAATGATCAGCACCAGCAAAATCTGAGTAAATTTGCAGTTTATAAGAAAATTTTAGAGACAGTCTAAAACTTCCTTTTTCAGGTATCTAATTCTTGCTACTCAGGAGACTGAGGCAGGAAAATCACAAGTTCAAATTCAGGTTGGTCAATTTAGTAAAATCTTATCTCAAAATAAAAATTTAAAAACGAAGTCTGGGGGACTGGGGATTTAGCTCAGTGGCACAAGTGTCTGCCCAGCAAGTGCGAGGTCATGAGTTCAATCGCCGGTACCAAAAAAAAAAAAAAAATCTGGGACTGGGCATATAACTCAGCAGCACAGTACCTTCCTGGGAAGTGCAAGGTTGTGAGTTCGATTCCTGATACAAAAAAAAAGTTGAAGTCTGGGGAGTGTGGGGACACAGCTTAGTTATAGAGGTCTTTGGGTTCAACACCTAGTACTGAAGATAAAATATGTATCAGAAGTGTTCTTCATGTGGTTTCGTCATTGATAAATTAGGAATCTATATTTAAATGGCTACATCTCCACTAATGTTCACATTTCTTGGAAATATAATCCTAATCTTTAGCTGCGCACTTGGCACATGACTTTACAGCCCCCTAAAATCATGTAAGCAAGTTTCTTCTAATCACATAAAAGTATAAATGCTATGTGCAACTTTCAGAAATGATTTTAATAAATAAGAATATCTCTTTAGGCTTTGTTTGTTCTATTAGATCTCGGTAGAGAAACCATAAATAAAGGGTGAACAAATTAAAACTATGAGGAGACTAGAAGCCTTAAAATCACAGTCCCATTAAACTGTCTTTGGACTGCTTCTGTGATGTTTTATTTAAGTGAGAATCAACCTAACTTCTGTTATGCTTAAATTATTTGGAGGAGGAAGGGAATCCTACCATTTACAAAGTATTATTAATCTTAAATCATACTGTTACCTGGTATTGTAGTGACCAGGCCTTTACTGTCCTTTCAAAGAACTGGATGGAACAGTCAATGAATGTGAAAGTTTAATTTTTTTATTTTTATTTTTATTTAAGTGAAGGAAAAAAAGAAAAAAAAGACATATATAACAAAGACAACAAGCAAAAGAGACAAACAAACGACTAGAGTAAACGCACAACAGTAACATCACAGGTTTACAAAACCGGATGATAGAAATTTGACAATGGTTGCAATATTGCGTATCGTTATCTTTAAAATGGTTACTTACATTAACAGATACAGACATATAAAATTGATCTAATCATATGAGTATTAATTGTTCTTTCTCAATAATGAATACATTCAGCAGTGTGTTCATTTTAGTTATCTTACATATATATATAAACAGGTTTATATCTTTTCCTCTTACCTTTTCTCTTTCTGCCTTTTCCCTTCCCAATTACTTTTGCTATTTGAGCAGTTTTTTACCCTTACATAGTATTTATTATAGATTTTGAATCACATATACTTTTCAATTTCTTACACTAGGGGGAAAATACGGTATTTACACATGTGGGTTTGACTTATCTCACTTACAAGTATGGTCTCAAGTCGTGACCATTTACTTACAAAAGTCTCAATGCAATCTTTCTTAATAGCTGAATAGTACTCCATTGTACAAAAATACCACATCTTTTTTATCCATTCTTTGATTGATGGGCACTTGGGTTGTTTCCAAGATCTGGCTATTACAAATTGGGTTGCTATAAACATGGGTGCACAGATATCACTGTGGTATGATGTTTTCAATTCTTCTGGGAAAATGCCCAGAAGTGGGATAGCTGGGTTGAATGGGATCTCTAATCCTAGCTTCTTGAG
>RJWM01028658.1:0-25293 GCA_004363535.1 Dasyprocta punctata
GAGCTCAAAATCACCCCTGCCGAGAACAGCTGTAGAAGGAGGATGCAACAAAAATGGTCTGTAAATCTGTTCTTCAAAACTTTCTGCCACATAATAATAACTACAGCAGAACAGCCAGTATTTCCAGAGGCAGCACCATGTCTGAACCAGGCCTGGTTTGATATGCTTCAAGCTCACCACCTGATGAGTCCCCAGGTCAACCTAGAATATCAATAGTGCTCTTATACCCATTGTACAGCTAAGGGAAAAGAGGGACAGAGACTCTTTTTTTTTTTTTTTTTTTTTTGCGGCACTGGGGATTGAACTCACAACCTCGCGCTTGCCAGGGCAGGCGCTTAAGGCACTGAGCCAAACTCCCGGCCCTAGTTTTTTTTTTTTTGAGGCAGGGTCGCACTATGTAGCTCAGGCCGGCCTTGCACTTGCGTTGTAGCCCAAGCCGGCCTCGAACTCACAACGCTCCGCCTACCTCAGCCTCCCAAGTGGGACAAAGACTCTTAATCACGAATCCAATGCCACAGCAAATGACCTGACGGGGGCTCCTAATGTGTCATTCTCCTGCAGATTCTTTCTTTCTTTCTTTTTTTTTTTTTTTTTTTTTTTTTTTTTTTTGTACCGGGGATCAAACTAACATCCTCATGCTTACCAGGCAGGCACTTGTGCCACTGAACTAAATCCCTGGCCTCTCCTGCAGATTCTTAGGATGAAGTCCCCCACCTAAGTTAACTATGTGTACTCCTGGGTTTAAGGTGGTTTGACTTGCAAAGTTTACTGGAGTGTGAAAGGGAGGCCATACAACCAGTCCGGTTTTCACTTTCAGTGCACTATTCAACATATTCTGTAAAGTATTCCAACACTTCATTATAAAATACTTTGCATAAAATGACTTTGCCCAACTGTGAGTTAATATAAGCATTCTGAGCATGTTCAAAGCATGTGCGGCTAAGCTACTGTGTTGGATAGGTTTGTTGTATTAAGAATATTGGTGTGGTTTTTTGTTTGTTTGTTTGTTTTTTGCAGCACCACGGTTCAAACTCACAACCTCGTGCCTGACAGACAGGTACTTAAGCCACTGAGCCGAACTCCCAGCCCTAAGAATATTGTTGACTTGTAACACTGTCAACTTACAATGGGAAGTTTATTGGGAAGTAACCGCACCATAAGTTGAGGCACTCAAACTTGAAATTCTCCTACCTCAGCCTCCCAGAGTGCTGGGATTACAGGCATGTACTACAATGCCCAGTTTATAAACTTTATTCTGACCTGCATGAATCAAAACATGAATTAGGGGAGGCACAATAAGTCTATACACTGTTTGCAAGAAAATCTGAAATGTCTTTTCCTTTGAGTACCAACTTCCTAAGTACCAATTCCACCCATGACTCTACATACAGCAGGAGCTTTGTAGCCTCGTGGGGGAGCTGCCTCTTCACTGATACAACCACGCTTGCCCAAGGCTGCAGTGGGAGCATGGCTGAGCCAAGTACGTCTGGCTCCAGAGCCCCTGCTCTTTCCCCCATGCCACACAGTTAAGGCGCATTGAAACATTCGTACAACTCAGAAGAAGCCAGTGAACAGCTGGGCAGCCCCAGAGGCATGGTGGGTGGATGGCCAACTACAGACAAGCAACCACTCTGAGACACGGCAGTGCTGTAATAGATCAATCAGTGCCAATGGGTGGGAGGGCTGGAGACACAGCAGAGGCAGATGGAACCAGCGTTTATTTTTTAAATGATATTTCCATGAGATGAGCTAAGCAGAGGCTTGCAAGGTCCAAGACAGACAGAGCAGGTCTGTATGGATGGGTTGTAAGTGGAGCAGCTGGCATTCCAGTAATAACAGCCCAAGAAAGCGAAGTAGCCCTCCAGGGAGTGAAGAGGCCGGGCCATGCTGGAGGGATTATGATGAAGTGTTTTGAAGCGGGCAAGGCCTCTCCCTGCCGGCCTCAGAGCATGACGCAGGGACACTTTTCAGGGAAGATGACGGCAGGGGAGCTGGTTTATTTCAGTAGAGGGGATCAAATGATGGGAGATTTTATACCACAAGATGCTTTTAGAGCTTGGATCACAGGATAGGAAAATATGACTTAAGTGCAATGGAGCAAAAAATAAAAAATAACCACACACATACACACAAACACATCTGTGTTCATCTACACACAATTTGGAACCCAGGGGTCTGTGACTCACACATACCTGGCACCCAGTCTGAAGCCTTCTTTCACCAGGCTGGCCCAAGCGCAGGGAGAAAACAGGCACTGGGGTATGTGAGACAGTGCATCCTGGGGGAAACTGAGGCCCAGGGAGCATGGAAGTTGCTAAGTAGGTGGCCCAGTCACAGAGTGAGTTACTGCCAGCCTCAAGGCTGAGGGGGACCTTGCAGTGAGCTCTGTGTGTGCTGATGTCGCCCGCCTTGGTCACGTCCCCCAGCACCCTGCATCTGTGAAGAGGCTGTGGCCTGAGAAGCTGTAGATAGTGAGACCCCTGGTACATTCCAGGGAGGACCCTAAAACTGAGAGAAATCTGTCAACTTGCCCCTGCTGGCATGGCCTGCTTGCTTTCATGACCACAGCCCCCCAGTCCTCAGCAAGGTGTGCTCTAAGACCTACAGGAGGTGTGTAAATTCATGGGTGGTACCCAACTGTGTAGATAGTTTGTTGTTTTTTTTTTTTTTTTTGCGGCACTGGGGATCAAACTCACAACCTCATGCCTGCCTGACAGGTGCGTAAGCCACTGAGCCAAACTCCCGGCCCTGGTTTTTTGAGGCAGGGTCGCACTGTGTAGCTCAGGCCGGCCTTGTAGCCTAAGCTGGCCTCGAATTCACAACGCTCCACCTACCTCAGCCTCCAGAGTGCTGGGATTAAAGGTGTGCACCACCACACCTGGCTTTGTGTAGATAGTTTTCTTCCTACATGTTACACCCATGAAGAAGTTCAGTATATAAAACAAGCACAGTAAGAGGCTAACAACAACTAATAATGAAATGGAACAATGACAGTGATATACTCTAGGTAAAAATTATCTTAAAATTCATGAAGTTTATTTCTGAAATTTTCCTTGTAACATTTTCAAGCTGGGGGCTGAGTGCAGCTCAGTGGTAGGGTACCCTGTCTAGCAGGCACAATCCCCAATACTGTAAAAAAAAAAATTGAAACCAGATGACTGTGGGTAACAAAAATTGCAGAAAGCTGCACTGTGGATAAGGGAACCACTGTGTTTTCCCTTTAAGCTGCTCAGGCCTCCCTGATGTGCACATGCATAGGGGGTGACCTGCATGGGGTGAAGCAGGGTCCCAGGGAGAGAGTTTTGGAGTGCTCCTTGGATTTCTTTTTTTTTTTTTTTGGTACTGGGAATCAAACTCAGGACCTTGTGCTTGCTAGGCAGGTGCTGCGCTGCTGAGCTACATCCCCGGCCCCTCCCTGGCTTTGACATAGAGGAAGACAGGTATTGCTGCACCTGGACTCACCCGGGGAAGCAGCTGGCTATGAGTGCCCCTCATCCTGAAAAGGCCACCATTCCCATATCTGAAATGGGGAATGTAGCTCTGAGGCTGTGCCAGGGCTGTGCCTGCCTTGGAGCTGAGCTGTGCATGGAGCTGACAGGTTGACAGCCTCGCCACACTTACATGTGGATGATGTGGAAGCGAGTGTACGGACTGAGTACGATGAGAGGCTCAGGCTATGCTGGAAGGGTGCTAGGACAGAGTGAAGATGAGGGAGGGGTGCTGCTGGCAAAAGGGAATGTGGCAACTCAGTGTCTCCCTGACCTGGGGGACAAGGCCCAAGGGGAAAAGGAAGGAGTGGAACTTAAGAGCTGGAAGGCTGAGGCAGGAGGATTTCAAGTTTGAGCAACTTAATGACTCAACCTGGGCAACTTAGCGACTTAGTGAGACCCTGTATCAAAATAAAAAATGTGCTGGGGATTAACTTAGTGTGAAGGCCCTGGGTTCAATCCTCAGTACCTGGCGCCCACCAAAAAAAGGACAGAAAACAAACAATGAGTTGAGTTTCTAGTTTATAGCTCCTCATGCACACAGAAGGACCAGGAGAATCAGGGTGCTCTCTCTCTCTCTCTGGGGGTGCAGAGGACAAGGCAGGGAAGGCTGCACCTCCTTGCTGTCAGTGACCACAGTGGGTGGGAGACGAGGTCTGTGGAGTCCACTGGGGCTTTCCCTGCTGTGACAGGCAGGAGAGCCAACCTTTGGGGGCTGAGTTCTGGCTGTCATTTATTTACAGAGTCTGGCCATTGACGAGCCTTTTGAGGCTTCAGCATCGTCTGTAAGATGGAAAACCCACTCCTGCCTTGCTAATTGTCACTCTGCAGAAAATACCTCTGGAGTGCCCAGCACCTAGTAGATACTCAGTAAATGACATCTAATCTCATCATTTAAATTTTATTATTTTTGTGGTACTGGAGATTGTACACAGGGCATTTGCACTGAGCAACATTCCCAGACTTTTTTTAATGTTAGTTGTTTACATTAAGACAGCGGCTGGCTAAGTCACTAAGCTGCCCAGGCTCAGTCTGAACTTGTGACACTCCTGTGTCAGCCTCCCAGAGTGCTGTGACTACAGGTACGCACCACCATATCTGGCTCCTAATCGCTTCTTTCAGTTAACCAGAAGGCTCCAACTTTGTTGCCAAAATCTCACATTTTCTAACCCCAAGACTCACTTTAATCAGAAAAATGAGCAAACTGTCCCTTGTTTCTCAGAGAGGACTTTAGGTCTCAGTTTCCATTCTCTTCCTGGCAGGGGACAAGTCAATTCATGGAGGGGGAGGACAGCAAGATTCTCCACAGCTGCCCTACACCTGAGCACTCCGAGGGCCCTGTGAAGGCAGATGGTGGCCCAGGAGGCCCAGACTGGGCCTGTCCTCAGGCCAGTGCCAGGGAGGGTCTGTGAGGAGGAGCCTTGCTCCAGGGCAAGGCCCCTCAGACCAGAGGCTGCCCCCCTTCTTTGACCAGTCTGGGGCCCTCCTGCCTCTCTGCCCAAGCCAGGCTTACAGCTTATCCTCTAGCTTCTCAGAATGGCCCAGGGAGAGATGAGAGCAGAAGTAAGTGATCTACAGTCGGGTGTGTGTAGGAAGTGAAGGGGCCAGGAGGGAGAAGGGTAGACGGGGTGGCTGAGTAGGTGAGGGAGTGAATGAATACATGAATGAGTGCTTCAGGATGGGGGCAGAGTCCCATGGCCAGGGCAGGGCAGCAGTGACTCACGTCACAGGGGTCAGCGGAGCTGATGTGCGGTGCGGGTGGCAGGCAGCACCCTTGTTCCACATGATCTCAGACCCTGGGCCTGGGGGCTCCATCTGGAGTCCCGGCTTTGGGTCTGGCAGAACTTGACTTGGATCCCTGCTGTCACTCCCCATCAGGCCCAAAGGCAGGGGACCAGTTGCAATGGGACAGGGGTACAGCTGCTGAGCCACACAGCCACCTCAGTCAGCACTTGCAACCCTATTTTGGTCAACAGCCAAAGCCCCGGAAAAAAACAAAACAAAACAAAACAAGGACAATCCTATCTTCAGGCCCCAGCAAGTCTGAGAGAACACATTAATCGATGTTTCCCAGAAATCATCAATAACGCTTCTCTATTCTTACCCTGTAACTTCCTTTCTCAGCTTCCACCAGCTTCTCAGCCTTCTACTGTGAGCAGGATGAAATCAGCTTATTTGTTTGCTGGGGTTTTTTCTTTTCTTTTTTGGCAATGCGGGGTGTGGAAGCCAGGGCCTCATACATGACGAGCAAGCACCCAGCACTGAGTTGTACACCCTGGCTGCTTTTGAAAGGTGAGTGTTTCCGTTAGGATTTAATCACGGTCCTTAGGTCCATGCAGCGTGGAAGGATGTGTTCTAACCACACTGGCTGGAGAGCTCAATTCCTGTGCTTTTCCACCAGCACGAACACCTTCCCAATTCACTGACCCCCCAGCCCACCAGTCACCCACTGTGGGGTACACACTGCAGTATGGGAGGGAATGCCTTGAGGTGCAGTCCCAGCTCCAAGGCCCTGGCCCAGTCAGCTTAATGCCTCTGAGCCTCAGTTTCTCTCATCTATGAAATGGGGCCCACCGTGAAGACAGTGGGCAGCTATGTTCAGCTGCCTGTGGGACCCTAAGTGTCCAGGAACTGCTCATCCACTTTCCCCAACCAGTACGTGTGGCTCTCAGAGCTTGTGGAAAAGGCCTTCCCAGAGGAAATAAATAATGAATCGGAGCCCCATCAGATGCCGCCAGCGGAGCCAGACAGACTGGAGCCATGGATGAGAACACCCAAGTCGTGGCGGCGGGGTGGGGGCTGTCGTGGAGGGAAGCTGGTGACTGAGCCCTGAGACCTTCAGGGAAGCAGAGGAGTGGGTGTGGTGGTCCCCGCCCAGCCATGTCACGCCTGCCAGACCCCTCACCCTCCTGTTCTGGCCCAGGGCCTAGGGGACAGTGGGGCTCCTCTTCACCATTTTCATAACTTCAAATGCACCTCCACCTTGGTTGAGCACCTACTATGTGCAGGGCCTGGGACAGCATTTTTTTTTCTACCTTCTCACTCAAACCTTTTGATTGCTGGGTGACCTCTGTTTCATAGATGAGGAGACAGATTCAGAGAGGGAAAGGCTTGCATAAGGTCACACAGCTACTAAGGAAGCACAGGCATCCAGAATCCAGGCTTGGAGGCCCCAGAGGGTCTGCTTTTTCGTTTAGACCACCTTTCCTCACTCCCAACCTATCACCTCCCCTCAGCACCTATCTTCATGAACGGAGAGCTTCTAAGTATAATCACCTTCTCAATTTTGTTCGAAAGAGGTTTACATGTCAAATATCCTGAAATAGATTCCCCACTTGCAAAGCCAATGAAGAAGTTGTGTATCTTTCAAAATAAACTGTAGAGCAGGGTGTGGCGGCACATGCCTGTAATCCTACCTACTTGAGAGGCTGAGGCAGGAGGAGTGTAAATTCAAGGCCAGCCTGGGACACTTAACGAGATCCTTTCTTAAAATAAAATGAGCTGGGGAGGTGGCTGCGTGGTAGAATCTCCTAGGTTTAATGCTCAGTACAAAAAAAAAAAAAAAAAAAGCCTTGGTACACAGAACCCACTTTATCTTTTAGTCATTCTCTGCCTCAGCTCCTGCCTCAGAACCACAAGCTCAGGAACTCTGGCTCTGTGTTCAGACCCAGCTGGATCAATGTGTCCCCAGAACACAGCCTTCTGGAAGAGTTAGTTTAGCTCAGATGCCCCAGAAGGATCTGAATGAAGAGTTCTGCACATTTCTGAACCTGAATCACCAAGCTTCTCATTTCGGTTTTGTTCTGCTCCTCAGCTAACAGAAACTGCTCCCTCCTGCATCTGCTCACCGCTGAGCACCTGTGTATCAGCTGCCTAAGCTGTGCCGGGCTGCAGTTGGGGATGGCGGACACTCGGCTTTCCTGGAGCTCCCAGGCCAGGAGACAGAGAGAGAGGTAGAGGGAAAGAATCCAGGCTGTTCATAGGGGGCCTTAAAGTCTGTCTCCTCCACCCTGCTCCAGCAGCAGGAGGCCTTTTCTCAGCTCACACAGTCTTAGGGAGTAAAACCTTCCTGAATTTTGTTTTTGCTGGGGACTGATCCTAGGCTAGGGTCACACATGGTGAGCATGTACTCCACACTGCACTCATCCAGCCTTCCCTATTTTTTTTTAGTCTTTTTGAGACAGTTTTGCTGTGTGCAGTTCAGGTTGGACTTGAACTCACTTTGTAGCTCAGGTTGGCCTCAAACTCACAGTGATCCCCCTGCCTCAGCCTCCTGAGCGCTGGGATTGTGTGTATGCACCACCACACCAGGCACTCTCTCAGTTTTAAGTCTGTTCGTCTTTAAGTTCTTACCACCACTCCAGTGCCCTCTTCTTGCTACATTTGCTTACAGCAAATACATGCAGAAATCCAAATAGAACCAAAGAGAATCAGACACGGGCACAAAAACTTGCCAACTGTCAGCTAGCCATCTTTAGATGGACAGCTGGCTTCGTCATATGGTATCTACATGTGTGGCTGTTATCGTAGCATGTATGGTCACAAACAGCTCTGTTTCCTGTTATAATATTTCTGTCCTGGGTTAGAAGTTACTATACAATGATCCTGGTGTCCTACACTAGGGCTCCATGACTTCTGGGGCCTCTGTTGCTAAACTAACCTTAAGAGTCCTCATTTTTTTTTTAAATGTATTTTAAAGAGAAAATAAAAACAAAACAGTTTCAAAACAGGTTAGTAGGAGACTTACAATAGTTAATACATTGTGCATTGTCGTCTTAATACTTGTTGTATAAGACACAGGCATATCTTGTCCAGACAGTATTAGTGTAAACCTTTTTTTCAGTGAACTAAGAGAAACTAGCTGTATAAATACATTTTTTTCTTCTCCCCTTCCTTCTTTTCCCCTTTCCCCCATCACAGTGTGTCTTTTCTTTTGAACAGTTTCGTCCTAGTTCACAATATCTAGTGTACATTTTGGACCTTACATACTCATTCAGCTTCTCACACTAGGGAGACAATACAGTGTTTACACATGCAAGTCTGATTTATTTCACTTATGAGTATGGTCTCGAGTTATATTCATTTACCTATAAAAGTCTCCAGTTTATCCTTCTTTATGGCTTAGTACATTTAAAAACCATATCTTTTTTATCCATTCCTCAGTTGATGGGCATTTGGGTTGCTTCCAGGATTTAACTATTAGAAATTCTGCTGCCACTAACATGGGTGCACATATTTCACTGTGGTACAATGTTTTTAATTCCTCTGGGAAGATACCTAGAAGGGGAATAGCTGGGTCAAATGGGACCTCCAATCCTAGTTTTCTGAGCAATCTCCACACTTATTTCCACAGTGGTTGCACCAGTCTACTCTGCCACCAACAGTGAAGAAGGGTTTCCTTTTCCCCACAGCCCTGCCAGCATTTGTTATTGGTTTTCTTGATGATAGCCATTCTTTCTGGGGTGAGATGGAATCTCAGTGTTGTTTAATTTACATCTCTTGAATGACAAATGATGTTGAACATTTTTTCATGTATTTATTTGCCATTTGTATTTCTTCATCTGAGAAGTGCGTGTTCATCTCAGATGCCCATTTTTGGACTGGGACTTTGAATTTGGGAGGGAGGGTCTGATTTTTTTCAATTCTTTGTATGTCCTAGATATAAGTTCTATGTCTGAGGGACAACTGGCTATAATTTTTTCCCACTGTATCGGTTCTCTTTTTAATCTGTTGGTGATTTGTTTTGTTGTGCAAAAGCTTTTTAATAAGGTGAGATTCCAGTTATTGATTCTTTGTAGTATTTCCCTACAGTCTGGGTTTTGTTCATGAAGTCTAGGAGTCCTCATTCTATTTTTTGTTTTTGAGTACTGGAGATTGAACCCAGGGCCTGCATCACACTAGGTACTCTAGTACTCTAGGACTCTGCCATTGAGTTACACGCCCATCTCTTTCTTATTTTATTTTGAGGCAAGGTCTAAATTGCACAGTCCGGCCTTGAACTTGTGATCTGCTTGCCTCAGCCTTCAGAGTGGTTGGGATTATAGGTGTGTGTCACAAAGTCCAGTTCAGGAGTCCTTGTTTTAGAAGGCAGAGGTGGTGGCGGCGAAGAAATGCTGCAGAGACAGGCATGGGGATCAAACCCCAGCCTTGCCTGGTTATGTAGTCGTGGATGGGTTTGTTCACCTCGCTGAACCTCAGCTGAATTCATTTTATTTATTTATTTATTTTTTGGCACCGGGGATCAAACTCACAGCCTCACGCCTGCCAGACAGGCGCTTAAGCTGTTGAGCCAAACTCCCAGCCCTAGTTTTTTGAGGCAGAGTCCCACTATGTAGCTCAGACCGGCCTTGCGCTCACGTTGTAGCCCAAGTTGGTCTCGAACTCACAACGCTCCGCCTACCTCAGCCTCCCGAGTGCTGGGATTAAAGGCGCGCACCACCACGCCTGGCTTGAATTCATATATAAAACATGAATAGCATCCTCTACCTGGAGGGCTGCTGGGAAGGTTAAAGGGGTAACTATAAAACTGTGTAGTGCGTACATATTTAATGAGGGTAGCTCAAGATTGCTTCCTTAAACAGCCCTGCATTCATTGTACATTTGTGACACCTGTGTACAGTCCAGTCCCTGTGCCCCGAGTTGGAGACAGAGGTCAATCAGATTTGGAGGTCATAACTGGAGTTCATAGCCCTGCAGTGTGGTCTGAAGACCAGGGGACTCTCTTATAGGTAAGGATGGGATGGGGAGGGCTGTGGAGAGGAACCTGAATGGGGAGGGCTTGCTAATGCAATCCGCCCCCTTTCCGAGGGCCCTGACTACCACACCACTCAAATGCTTCAAGAACATTAGGCTTTGAGTTGCATTCAATGGGAGCGTGGCGTCGGCATCTGGTACTTTTTGGTGGGCAACAATGGTCACAGCCATCCCAGCCAGATTTGGCACTTTATGACATCTAGGCATTATCTCCGAAATAAAATAAGCCAAGCAAGCAAAGAGATCTGACAGCCTCGGAGCCATCCAATCTGTCACCACAACCCACTTGAAGGGATATCAAAAAAAGGAGTCTGAACAAGTGGTGGGGCAGGGGACACATGTGCGTGTGTAGGAGGGAACACTTGCGTGTCGGTTTGTATACACTCTGTGTTTTCCTTGGGTGGAGGAATTTCCCGAGAGAGCGCAAGGTGTTGGTCTCAGTAAGGAGCCCTGAAGACCCAAGAGAACTTTAAGCAGCCCGGGGGAAGACTTTTAGGAGGAGAGACTGCGCCCAGGATTAGCAAGTCCTTAGTGGATGAGGAGAACCTGGAGGCGGGGGGCTGCCTGGAAAGCCAGGAATTGATACATAGAAGAGCACTGGGAGGCTGGGTTGCTACTCTCCTCCCTCATTCCTGCCCACCCACAGCTGCCACCCCAGCCCCGCAGCCGCCAGTGACAACACCCCAGCCTAAGCCCCTCTTCATCAGCAGCTCTCCAAGGGGCTATTTGCAGAGGCCCCCGTTTGGAGTTAGGAGGCTTTGCACACAAGTGTTTGACTTTGAAAGAGAGAAAGGGATGTCGCAGCAGGTGCCCACGCTGCCATCCCAGCCCCACCCGCCTTGCAGGCTCCTGGGGAGCTCAGCACTGCACGCGCGTGTGTGTGTCTGAGTGCATGCGTCATCCCCACATCTGCTGCCCCGTGACAAGGGCCTTTGAAGCCACACAATGACGCCATCTGCCAGGGACAGCCTGGTGGTTCACTCAGCAGCACTGATCTCATGGTTGCTGTGGTAACCAAGATGGTGGTCTTGGCCTTTCAGAAATACCATCAGGCTAACGATGTCACAGGTTCCCTGCAGCAGAGAAGCCCGCAAGCCTGGTGCTTCTTTGGCCCACACTTGAATGGTGTGGATGGGGTTAGAGTGGGAAGAGAAAGAAAAGGAGCCACGAAGAGTTTGGTCCCTGGGTGAGGGAAAAAGGGTGTCTTTCCTGTGGCTCCATGGAACCTCCGCTCTCAGAAGGTCAAAGGCCTCGACTTGAAAGGGGGTCCATCCCCCATGGAAGGAGGTTGCATGGCCTTTAAGGTTAGACACATCACAGTAGGTACCTCTGCACCTTCCACAGAGCCTCTCTCTTCACCCTCCATGGGCCACATCATTGGTTAGAAGATGAAGATCTGTCTGTTTTGCCTCCCTGCGCTCAATTTCCTTCTCCCTCTCCCAGTAACTGGCCCCTGGCTTTTCTCTTGGGGAGCCCCTCCCTTACAAGCTTTGTCCTTGGGTCTGGACAGGCACAGGACCTAGGCCTGGCCACCTAGAGAGCTCCATTCTCCAACCACAGGAACAGCACCGGACCTGAGCTAGGTCCCTGACGGCACAACTTTTTTAGAAATCGGGTGGGACTACTGAGGAAGAGGTGATTCCTTCTGGTATATTCTGTTTGTGAGGCCCCTCCAGCCAGTTTCAGTGTTGTTGTTCTGTAGAGTTTTGACTAATGCCGACCTAGTCACAGCAGAAAATGAAAAAGCCAGGAGAAGATTCCTGATCTTAAACCATTACTAAAAGTATGAAGCCAGGTGTACTGGAAGACATCTGTAATCCCAGCTCCTCAGGAGGCTGAGGCAGGAATATCAGGAGGCTGAGTTCAGGAGTTCAAAGCCAGCCTGGGAAACACAGCAAGACTTATCCCTCAAAAAAAAGTTTGAAGACATACAGATGCTTAAGGACCTCCCAATGCTATATTTAAATACTTAAATTTAGGCCTCCCAGGACCAGGGATGTAGCTCAGCAGCACAAATGCCTGCCTGGCAAGTGTAAGATCCAGCATTGGATCCCTGGTACCAACAATAAATGAATGAATAAATAAATTTAGGCCTCAGTTTCCAAGTCTGTGAGGTAGGAACCATCACCCATCTTGTCTACCTTAGTTGACTCTAGTTTACCCAGCATCTCCTGAGCCTCTTGGCTAAAGCAGGACATTGCGACCTCCTGTTCTGTTCCCAAGGATATTTTGAACTGGAGGCCAGAAAACTTATATATGTGATAGAAAAAAATCAGCATAAGAGAAACCTGACAACAGCTTGAAGCTGCCGTAGAGGAAACTGGGTAAGATCGAGGTAATAGCAAAAAGGAGAGAAGAAAGTAAAATTAAAGAGATCATCAAGAGAAAAGAAAGAAAAAAATTTTACCTGATAAGCAATTATGGCTGGAAATAAGACATGAATGCTACTAAAAAAAAATGTCTATAAAAATAAAAAAAAACTGGACAAAATGATCAGCCTCTCGTGGAGCTTTGTTTTAGGAACTGAAGGACTTAGTGGCTTTGCCCATGGAAAATATTCTCCAGGTGACATGCCACTGACACCGGTGTGGCTCGCAGAACACTTCTCAGCTTCCCGGTGTCAAAGCCTCCTGTGTCCAGCTGGAGCCACAGCCAGTGCGGGCTCCCCGGCGGGCCACTCACCGTGGTGATGAACCTGTACAGCGGCTGCCTTCTCTCTGTGTACTTCACCGTGATGGGGCTGAGGTCGTAGCGGAACCAGATGGCAGGGATGATGCGGCCCGTGTGACTGTAGGCAACGTACTCCTGGGGTAGAAGAAGGGAGGGGGCTGTGAGAATCAGCAGCACAGACCAGGTCTCATGGAGTCACAGTGCCACCCCAGGAGGGCTTTCTCCCTCTGTCCAAGGAGCCAGGCTCCGCTGCCTCCCCGCATCCCTTTCCCTGCCCTCGGCATCTGGGTGGGTAACACCTGAGAGCCATCATTCACCCCTGCAGCCACTAGGAGATGGACCGCATGGCCTGGAGGCAGCACTGGAATCAAAATACGAATGTGGTAGCAGAGGTGTGCAAGGAAAAGTGTCACTGTCCTCAGGCCTGAGTAAAAGCGCATTTCCCCTGGGCCATGCCAAGTTCATTTATTTGCTTGGCACTGGCCTGTGAGTGCCTCTGCTGTGCTGACTGCTGGGGTCCCCAAGGTGAGGAAGCTCCATCCCCAGAAGGGTCACCGTCTGACCTTATGCATCTGCTCAGAGGGACATGAGCTGAGAACGAGTGGCCAACTCCCCCCAGGGGAATCTGGAAGGCTTATCAAGGAGGGGACATTCTGAGCCACACACAGGAGGGTATGTGTGTGTGTGTGTGTGTGTGTGTGTGTGTGTGTGTGTGAAGAGCACACAGGCCACCCGGGAGCAAGCTAGCACCCAGGAAGAGGGACAACACACAGAGCTGGAAGGCAGGCCCAGCCCTGCCACAAGCTTCCTCAGAAGGCACACAGCGAAGGCTTTGGCTTCCCCACCCCTCCGGGAAGGGGGCTGGGAGGAGGACCCACAGAATCCCTCCAATTTGGATGTGCAACACCTCTGAACTAGGCTCATGTTTTAAAATTTAAAAAAACAATTTTTTTTTGTGGTGCGGGGGATGGACCAAAGGCCTTGCACAGGCTGGGCAAGCACTCTACCACTGAGCTAAGCACCAGCATCTGTTCTCAGTTGTCTACCATAAACAGAGACTGACGCTGGGGTACTCCCAGCCCCAGTGCTGGGCTTGAGTGGCTCTGGAGCCCTGACCTCCCTGCTGGAGGCCAGCCTCGCTCACAGCAGGGCCCAGGGCCAAAGCCACAGTGAAGTCGAGCAGCCTGGTCCAGCTGCGGGCAAAAAGCTGGAGCAGAGAAAGATCAGCTTTCTTCAGGGCGAGCTGATGGGGCAGGGTGACTGGCTGGGTCACAGCCCAGAGCTAAGGAACAGGGAAAAAAGAAAAACAGCAGCAGTGCGTATCATTTACCCAAACGAGCTTTGTGGGCTAAGTGTTTTTTAAATCACTGCCTCATTTGACAGCAATCTTATGAAGGGAGAACGAGCAGCTATTTAAAAAATGGGTAAACTGAGGTGCTTATGTGATGTGTCTTGGGTCACGTAGCTGGCAATGACTGAGCTGGGGCATGACCTGGTCCAGAGCTCATGTTCCTTCTGGCCACACCACATCTGTGTCCTGGCAGCTGGCTGCTGTCAGCACTGGAGGGTGACAAGGAGCTGCTGTAGTCTGAATGCAGCTCCTGAAGCCAAATGATAGCGGCATTTGGAAATGGGGCCTTTGGAAGGTAATTTGGGTTAGAAAAGATCATGAAGGTGGGACTACTGAGATGGCGTAAGTGTCTGAGAGACTCAAGCTGGCACGCTTGCTGTCTTGACTATGCTGTGATGCAGCATAAAGGCCTGACTAGACATCTAGCCTCCATGACCGTGAGCCACAGAAATTTCTATTCTTTATCAATCACTTGGTCTCACGTATTTTGTTACAGTAACAGAAAATGGACTAAGACAGGTGCCCCACATGAAACAGTGAATAAAGAAATAGGACTACCCTTGAAGAGATCCATTACAACATTAATCCAGGATGGATCACAACAGAGGGGTCTTAAGTCATGAAAAAAGGTAGCTTCCAGGTGGGTGAATTCCATAGCCCCTGGTCAGATGGACTGGGTGATGTAATAGAGAGACCAAGGTGAACCTGGTTCTTGTTCCCACTTGACCACCTTGCAAGTCTATGACCACCTCAGTGTCTGGCTGGACAAAGCTATAAAATGAGAAGTAACACTCCCAGTATCAAAACTGTCACAGAGATTGAGAAGGATGATGGAGGCAGAGAGTTTAGCACGTTTGCCTACAGGAAGTACTCAATAAATGCAGCTCCTGCTCCTCTTATTCTAGTTAACCGAGCTAAACCATGGGCTGGGGCAGCCAAGGAACAGAAAAAAAGGCAAGTGCTGGAGCTGACAAGGAAAAGCCCACCCATTGCATCTGGGGAGGCGTTTCCACCAATAGGCGTCACACATTTGTGCGCCACCAGCAGGGTCATCTCTGCAGAGGCCCAAGGCCATCTCTGCTTGAAAATCCCCAAGACTAGGTCTGAGCACCCTCTGTTTCCCACCCAGGTGTGCCTACGTGACTCCATGAGTTTGAGTGTTGGGGTGCTGGGATGCCCCTGATCTTCATCATCTATTAATCCATAGCTGGGGTGATCCACCAGCTTCCTTATTTTGGATAAAGTGCCTATGTCCCAAGAGCTGGGGCATCTGTCACATGCTTATTCATCAAGGTCGAGCCTGAAGGACCAGACTAATGATGACCTTTGAGGCACCTGCAACTCTGAGACCTCTGGGAAAAGCCTCTCCCTGTCCTGTCGCAACAGACCCTCACATCCCGGCTAGATTTTCTCCCCTGGACCCTGAAACTGCCACATGGCAAGGACTGGGTCTTTCATATTTATCCAGAGGACCAGCCTGGCGAGGAGCCCCTGCAGGAGAAAGGCCAGAAAAGCATCCGCCGACATGACTGTCACTAGCGCTCGGCACCAGCAGAGGGCGCAGCTGCACCCCGCTAGCCGGCCCTCGCCCCCGCACCTTGTTGGCCACAGTGTACTGGTAGGAGTAGCGCTGCTTGCCGCTCTTGTCCTCGTAAACCGTGGGCACGATCTTCAGGATGTAGTCGTGGGAGGCGAGGGCTGCAGAGAGGACACAGCAGGATGAACAGGAGGAAAGGCACCGCCCAGTTCTCATCCCAAACCCTCCTGGCTTGGCAAGGGGCTCTTTCCTCATTCGACCACCAGACGGCCCTCTCCTCCACTGTCCATACGGTGGCAACAACCCAAACGTCCATCAGTCGTCCATCAGTCAGGCAGCCGTTAGAGTCGGTGCCGGCGGTGGGGTGGGGTGGGGTGGAGTGGGGTGACAGTACGGTGACAGTGCCCCGAGGTAGCAGGTTACAGACCCGGACAGCTCTCTCCAGTGTGTGTGCACCAGAATTATCTAGAACAAACTCCAGGGAACTCTGAGTAGCTCTGATCTCTAGGGAGGAGGGCAGGATTTGAGAAAGGTCTCATTTTACTGCAGCTATTGGTTTGAATCGTTGTACTTTTAAAAGCCAACTGGGTTTCAGTTTTAAGAAAGACTGCACCAACCAGAAAAGACACATCTATGAAGAACTGATTGGTTTCTTTCCCTGTGTCGATGAATGGCAAATGCGGTCTCCTTCCACCTCCAGCACAACTCTCTCTTTCACTCTCTCTCCTTCCCAGCCAGCCAGAATGGGGGGGTTGCTGAGGGCCAGGACCATGCCTCCCTGACTCACCCCACTGTCCCCAGAGCCCTGTGCAGAGCCTGGTACGGCAGGGACGGTGGCAAATGCCTCCTGGATGAATGAACGGATGGGAGGATGACTGGACAAAGCATGAATGAAAGAACAGATGAATCAGCTACTGATAATGATGAGGTAACCGGAACCAAGCACTGGGCTGTGAGTGGCTGGCCCACAGCCACTGGCGATCACCCGGGACAGGTATGGATTCCCTTAGGCCTTGTGGGATGTCAGCAGAGGCTCAAGGACCCATTGATTATTGCCTTCTAGGATCCTAGGTTGGGGAGCACAGAGCTAAAATAACATGAAAATTTAGTCCTGTGGGTTCTAATCCTGGTCTCATCGTTGAGTCAGTGCTGTTCTTGAACTCATTCTTCAGAGGGGTGGAGATGGAAGAACGTACCTGGCTCCCTACCTCGTCCTCTCTCTACTGCATCTCTTAAGGAAGAGACAGGGCTTCCAGAATTGAATTGATGCCTCAGACACCTGGGAATAGCACTGCAGCCTCTAAGCTAAGCCCAGGAGACTCCAAGGCTCTTGGTTCGATCCAGAGGTCAGAGCACTAGTGTTATCTGTGGCTAAAAGGCAGACCCTGGGCCTCACTCATCCCTGTAAAGTCCCACTGAATGGGTCTGGGATAGGGCTCAGCCTCTGCATTTATACTGGCAGTCCAAAGACCACCCTTAATATACAGCACTCATTACACAGGGTTACAACTTGAAAGAATGCATGAAAGAGTGACCGCCTTTCCTGTAATACTTTTGTTAGAATTTGTGCAAAACACAGGTAGTCAAAAAGGGAAAAATAAATAGCACCTTAAATCCAACACCCCCAGAAAATTGGTTCACATTCTTACAATAAACTGCCAGACATATGCTTATACATATGGTCATGTTTTCCTCTAGTAGGAGCATACTCTAATTTTTTCTAAGGATTGAACGTCATGAACATCTTTTTAAGTCCATGGTGCAGAATGGAAGCTCTGCAGAGTCTGTTTCATTTTGATCCACATCCTTTGCCCAATGCCTAGCACACAGTAGGTGCCAGGCCTCTGGTGCCTGACTGCCAGCATGGTCCTGCCACATCACTGTCAGAAGCTGCACATATTCCATGATGCGGGTACACATGACGTACTCAGCCAACCTCCTTGGGTGGCACTGACGTGGTTCCTCATTTTCAGTGTTGTAAACAATGACCCAGTGAGCATTATTTTCCTAGATCTTCGTACATGCTCCTGATTATTTCCTTGGCTTACTCTCTGACCAGTAGAGCTGATGACTCAAAAGGCGATGACCATTTTTAAGGCCTTTGATGCAGTTTGCCGGATGCCCACTGGAGACCCAGCACTAGATTACACCCACAGGGATCCCTGATTAGCTGACCCAGCCTAGAGGCTGCTGGCCTCCAATCAGGTCCAGGTAGGCTCACATCCCCTTCACATTCCCTCCCAACTTCTTAGTATGGAGAAATACAAACATAAAGGGTATGGAATGATACGATAAATTCCCACATACCCACTTCCCAGCTTCAGCAGTTATCAACACACAGCCAATCTGTTTTTGTCTCAATCTCACCACTGAGATGGGGTTTGAGTCTGCATTTTTTTTTCCCCATGCTGGAGTTTGAAGCCAGGGCTTTGCATATGTTAGGAAAATGTCTGCAATGAGATGCACTCCTTATCCTAGAATCTGCATTTGTAAGCCAATAGCATGCATGTGCATCAAAACAATCACTTGTTTTGATTTCATTTGCACCATTCAGGACCAGTTACACCATTCAGTCCTATAACACAGAACACAAATTAACAGGAGAAAGGTTCATCTTAGCTCTGCCCTAGGGAGTTTTGTTCTGGAAGGAAGTTGTTTTTGGCCCTGAAGAGAATGGCTAACACTGAGCGCTCACGATGTGTAGGTCCAGGCACTAATTCTTTTCCTGTGGAAAATCCTTTCTCATTAATCCTTGTGGCAAGGACTCTCCCCACCTTACAGATACAGAAACTGAGGCTCAGGATAAAGAGGCTTTTCTGAGGCTTCAGGGCTGGGAAACGGAGTGAGACTCTGGAATCCAAGGTCCTCACCATCCTGCCCTGCCACCTAGCATCTACTCCACAGTGGCCTCTAGTGTGACTGCTTATCACCTGCTAAACACTGGGCACTGGGCAGGGCCCTGAGGACAGACAGAGTAGTGGGTAAGGCAGAGTCCCTGAGTTCAGGAAGCTTCTGTTCTAGTTGGAACAACAGCCAAGAACAACAGAAAACTGAAAGAACAGAATCAGTTCCAAGAGTCATACATGCCAGGAAGAGAAACAGGCACGCTATTCAGAGTGGGGCTTGGTCAAGATAGTGTGGTCAGGGAGGCCGAAGTGGTGGCATTTGAGCTCAGACCTGGGTGCAGGGGATCTGTAAGATGAAGCTCCAGCAAAACTGAGCTCAGAAGCTTAGGAAATGAAAACCAGCCCTGCCCTTCGCTGTTTTGTGCCTGATCTCATATATTTTTCTTTCTATGTCATGCTGAGATGGCTTTCATCATAAGCCCAGAACAGGCAAGGTCCTCTATGGCCATACTCTCTATGGACTCCCACACTCTGGGGCCTTCCTAGCCTCATTCTTTTCCAGTGCAGGGCAGCTGAAGGGTCCGTCCTAACTGCAAGCACAGGCAGATGGCCTCTGTGAGGGACAGGAACTGCCCTACCACATACAGACTCCTGGCCGCTACTGTCACCAGACATCTGTGTAACAGCAAAGAGGTCCTCTTCATGGGGAGGAAGGTCTGTGCAGGCCGTGTGGGTGGGCTCACGCTCAGCTGCAGAGCAAGTGAGCAATGTTTGGAGCACATGGCACACGTGCCGGGTGTGATGGCGCATGCCTATCATCCCAGCGCTTGGGAAGCTGAGGAAGGAGGATCACTGCAAGTTCGAGGTCAGCCTGGGCTACAGAGCGAGACCTTGTCTCAGAAACTAGAACAAATGAAAAACAACAACAACAAAAAACCCCAGAGCAAATGGCACACAAAACAGAGGCATTTCTGTGACGACAAGGAATTGGAGACCCCTGCCATCCTGATCGCGAAAGGATGCCTTCAAGAAACCAGGCAGAGTGGCCAGGTGGGGCCAAACCTGCTCTCCTTACAGGCGAACAGTGCAAAGATGGTGGTTATGTAACCACGCCAAGTACAAAAGCCAGAAAGGAGACTGTGATCTATGCCCAGGCAAAATAAGAATGACTTCTGTTCACAGTTGGGGGCTGCACAGTGACACAGAGTTGGGGGGCAGATCATGGACAATGTTTTCTGTTGTTTGGGTTCCTGGCCATGGGAGAGAAAATGTGTTTCAGGAAACAACAAGAAAAGCTATGCGGGTCGAAACCGCGAGCTCATGTGGGGAGTCAGTAATGTCAAGGCGCTCTGTCCAGCAGCAACCAGTGTGTGTGTGTGTGTGGGGGGGTCGCGAGGCTCTGCTTGGGCCCGTACCTTACCGTGCGCATGCGCACACACGTGTGTCTCGGTCCACACGCGTGCGCACATGCTCTTATGCCGTGTGGAGGCGTGGCATTCTTTCTAAAGGAAGAGGGCTGTGGGAGGAGCCAGGGTTGGTAGGAGGGGTTCAAGCGGGGGTGGGGCGGGACAGGACGAGCTGGTTGGCTGACCACACCTTGACTGGACCGCCTACTCTACCGAGCTGTTCTCAGCATGGACGGTGGCTCTGCCACCCCCTCCAGGGGATCTTAGGGACTCCTCTCCACTCAGAACAGTGAAGTGGCAGCAACGACAGCGGTAAGAATGCCAACGTAGCATTCGCCGAGGTCAGCTGATGTGCCAAGGACAGCTTTTCTTCCCATCCCTATAAGATGGGGAGGAGTCCACCCTCCTCACTGCAGGAGCGGAGCGCAGCTACCCGGCCGTCACCAAGCGCCTGGTGAGCTCTCGCCCTCTACTTCTTCCCACTCCACCACGGCAGGGACTCCTGGGCAGATGGCTGTCCAGCTGGGGTACTCACGGTTGGAGGTGAGTCTGTCTGCTCCTCCGAGAGCGTTGAAAGCTCCATGGACATTCTGGACCTATGGAGAGGCACAGTGAGCTATGTCCCCGGGAGGCTGCCACCCCCGGGCCTGGCTTGGCTATGGGGGACTGGCTAGGTGCCAGCTAGCATAGGGATCTCACTTGTGCGTAAAGGGGATCCAGCAAGACTTGTCTCAGAGAGGTGGTGGGAAGCAAGAGACAGCATGGGCTGGGGTCACAGTAGGCCAGGCCAAAGCTTGCTTCCCAACTTGAGCACCTAGTATGTGTCACTCTGGCCACTTCGTGTCCTCTCATTTAATGTCCTTAACGATGCTATCATTGGGCTCATTTCACAGAAGAGCAAACCAAGGGTTGGAGAGGCATCCTGCAACTGGTAGTGGTTGAGCCAAAGCCTAAATTCAAATCTGCCTGACTTCAGGCTGAGCTTTTTGTATGAAGCCACACAGAACACTCAGGTACTTGATTCTGAGTGCCCCAGAGGTCTGAAATGCCCCAAGAAGGGCCCAGAGTGGGGGTGCCCCAGACAGTGGCCTCTGACCGTGTTGGCTACAGAGAACTTTGTGTGACAGCTGGCCCGGCTGTGCCCCCCAGGCAGGGGCTACAGAATGGGGTGAAAGCCACATCCTGTCTTTTTTCAGGGGATGATGGGAAACCAAGTTAGCCTCAAGCAGGACCTGGGCACACCCAGTGCGGAAAATATGCCACCACGGCTCATGGTATCAGGGACACCCAAGCAAAGCACCTGGAGGAAGCTGAAGTGAATCAGGCAGGTGTCTGTGCAAAGGCTCTGTGGTCCCAAGGAGGAAGAAGCTGAGATTTGGCACCTGAGGGAGATCTGCGTATGGGTGGGGCCAGGCTCCTGAAGAAAGGGCCAATGGGTGATGGGGGTGGGGCAACCCAACCCCACATGCTGACCCCAGTGGTCTGCTGAGCACTCAACAGAATGGCACCCCTTCAACAGGCAAGGAGCAGAGCGGAAGCAAGAAAGGCTATTCATTTGCTGCCTGGTCTGGAATCTGAAGTCTTGATTTCTAACCCACAAGGATGGTGGTAATGAAGACTAGAGTGCTAGAACGTTCCCTTCCATTGCTGTGGATCATGGTTTTTATCTCATATTCATTTCGATAAGTGGATTAAAATTTGATAAATATTCCTTTTTTTTTTTTTTTTTGTACCAGGGATCAAACTCACAACCTCGAGCTTGCCAGGCAGGCAGTTGTGCTGCTGAGCTAAACCTGCAGCCCAAGATAAAATATTCTTCAAAAAAATTTTTTTTTCTCCCTGTTCTGGGGATTGGATCTGGGGCACTTTACCATGGAGATACATTCTCAGTTCTTTCTTTCTTCCTTTCTTTCTTTCTTTCTTTCTCTTTTCTTTCTTTCTTTCTTTTTCTTTCTTTCTTTCTTTCTTTTATTGTGAGATAAGCTTTTGCTAAGTCACTAAGCTGCTTGGGCAGCTCTAACTTGTAATCCTCCTGCCTCAGCCTTCCAGAATGCTGGGATTACAGGAGTATGCTACCATGCATGGCTGGTCAATGTTTCCTGAAGGAACAGATGGATAATGGATGGACCCTAAAGTAAGTTATGTGTTTAAAAAAATCAGAATTCCTCCACACTAATGACTGAGTGTAGGGTGGCCCCATTCTTCCATTCTGCCACCCACACACTGGGCACACTGTAGATAACCACAGCCGTGCACTCAGGGAGAAACAATGAAGACGAGTTCTACAAAGACTTCTCCAGAAGGCATCTGCCTGTGCCCAGGGAAGACAGATGGCAACCAGTGACACAGCCCCACTCACTCCTGGCCACGCCACCCCGAGTGCTCCCTGCTCACCTGTAGTGTGTCCCCGAAGGAGAGCTTATGGATGATGTGTGTCATGTCTGGGTTCTGTGGCTGGGCTGTGGCACTGTGTGTGGACACATGGAAATTGCCAGGGACCTGGGGAGAAATGCAGGTTTCAGGAGTTTGGTTGACTGCCCGAGAGGCTGTGTGATCCAGGCATGGGAGGGCAGTGGGGTCACACAGATCTGAGTTTGGATGCTGGCTGGAATCACTGTGTGCTTCTGAAGGAGTCGCTCCACCTCTCTGAGCCTTGGGCTCTTCAGCTGTACAGCAAAGGTAGTAGTAGCTATCTGAGCAGGGTGCTGGGACAGCTTAGTATGAGAATGCACCCACCAGATGACAGGCACAAATGTAAGGTGCAAAACGGCAGCTGGTCCCCATCCACCTCCACGGAATCTGGGCCATGGCCCCATGGTGGGTCAGGGCTGAACTCTCAGCCTGCAGACTACCAGTGCTTCCTTAAACTTCAGAGCATGGTCACCACATACCCAATCTGCCCACTGGCCTAGACAGGGGTTCCTAAAGGACACACACCATAGTAGCCTCCATTCTTCCCCAGGTCTCACAGCCCTCGCCCAGCCTGACCGGCGTCGTATCACATACACCGGGACGATCGTCTGCTCCACACTGGCAGCGAGCCAAGTGGACAAAGGCTGCAGCTGATAACCATGTGCCAAGGTGCTCGCGTGACCACCGTTTCCACCAGCCGTCTTCTTCCTCCCTCCCATTCCTCAGCTGCTTGGACTAAAGCCCAGTGTCATCCTGGAAGCCTCCTTCTTATCCCATGTCAGGAAACCCTGTGGGTCACACCTTCAAATCACACCCTGCTTGTGACCCTTCTGAGGCCTTACTGCTGCCCCAGTCCAAGCTCTCTGGACACACAACTGCGGACTCCCTCCTGGGCACCCTGCTCCCGCCCTTTCCCTCCCCCACCGAGTATTTCTTGGACAGAGATGGGTGAGATGCTTTAAACCCTCTGTATGATCTCATTGCACCTCTGCCCCAAACTCTCTAATGATCGTGTTCCTCAGCCTCCTATAGTTTGGGTGTAGTTTGTGCCCCAAGGATGCAGGTATTAGAGGCCTGGTCTTCACAGTGACAGGTGACAGACAGTAGGATCTGGAGGAGGGTTCTTAGGTCATCGGAAAGCTCTGCCCTTGGAAGGGATTAATGGTGTTCCCATGGAATCTTGGTTAGTTCTTAAAAGAGTGTTAAAAAAAGCGAGACCAGGTCCCCTCCTCCGCTTCCTGTCTCACCGTGTCACCCTGCTTGCATGCCTGCCTGCCTGTCATCATGATGCCATCTGCCATGAAGTCCTCATCAGAGGCCAAATCAATGGGGCCGCCTGATGTAAAACTGAGCTAATCAACCGTTTTTTTCTTTACATGTCACTCACTGTAGCCATGGGAAAGCTGACTAGTGCAGAGTCGAAGTCCATATCCTCACGTGTCACGGCCTGGCCACGCACCTGCCCCATGCTCTCTGGCTCCTGCCCTACTGTTCTCACCTCCGCTCACCCTGGGCTCCTCAGCGTGCTGGCAGTGCTGCCCGGCATGCTCCCACCCCAGCTGGGAGCCCCTGCCTCTAGCCCTCCCTCACCTCCCTCAGTTTATGCTCAGGGCACCTCTGAGAGAGGCCCTCTGTGCCTGCCCACCTGTCTGAAGGGCACCGGGACCCCTCTACACACCCCTGCAAGAACACTGCTCACCACTCCCTGCCATCACCTTATACTCACCTTGTCTCCTCTCTCCCACTGCAGAAAGTAATCTCCCTGTCGGCAGGGATTCGTTCCCTGCTGTACTTCTTCTTCTGAGCATTTTACCACTCAGACCCTGACTCATAGCAGGTGCTCAGCAAATATTTACTGAATGAGTGAAGGGCATTCAATCCTTTAACTCTGGAACCTGACTGTGGTCCATAATACAGAATAGGAAACTCAGGCTTACCATAGGGGAGAATCTTGCTAAGGTCACAGGCCCAGAACTGCATTGGAACTTTTGAACATACTCTTCCCTCTCACTGATGCCCGGATGCCCCTTAATCTCAGTGCCCTAGACTCATGGTCACATGAAGCCAGTACTGAAGGAGGTACAGATCTGGGGAGAGGACTCAGTCTGGCCTGGCTAAGCCCTTGGCTCAGTGTGACGCAGACTTGGAACAGATAATGAGACCCTGGGGGACCCGCACTGGCCCAGAGGACTGTGCAGACGATGGGGGCTAGGAGGAGAGCCCCCAGCTTTATTGGGGTGCAAGGCATGTTTGGGGAGGGCTTTCTCCCCAAGAATGGCCTTTTGCTAAGGCCCTGAGGATGAGTCTGTGTGACTCAGAAAGAATGGGAAGGGCATCTGGACAGAGGGAACTGCATGACACAGGGCAGGGATGTGTTGACACAGCCAGAAGTGTTTGGAATTATTGAAGCCTGAATAGAGAAGGGTCTGGGGGGCCAGTAGCAGGAGAAAACAAAGAAGCACATGAGGGAGGTGGGGCCATTTATCAAGACCCCACATGCCACACTTAAAGCCCAGGGTTTATCTGCAGTTCAGTAGGGACACATGGGCTGCACCAGAGAAAGGACTGTGGCTCACAGCCTAGCGTGCAGCCACCACCAAAGCCTGCTGATCTCGGCGAGACTGCTTCCATCCCGAAGCCACAGGCTTCTCCGGCAACCTGGTCTCCAGCACGGTGAAGCTGGGGGCTGGTGGGGAGATACAAGCTGACAGGCCACGGGCTTGGGATCAGTAAGCCGCTGTCCACTGTGGTGTGGGTGGGAGTTTACCAGTTCTTGGGTGCAGCATGTAGGCCTGCACAGCAAGATCTCCCTTGAGGGACCACATGGGCT
>RJWM01028659.1:0-25328 GCA_004363535.1 Dasyprocta punctata
GCTCTCTAGGGACAGAGTCAATAGTCCTGATAATATTATTAGCTCCTAGAATGCTCAGTTGGACAGAATCTTGGGCAGCAAGGTCAGCAACCCTGCATTATTCTTGCTCTTCATTTATCAGGAAAGGAAAACTAAAAGCATTATTTTCTGAATTTTTTTTTGGTACTGGGGGTCCAACTCACAACTTCATGCTTGCCAGGCAGTGCTTAGGACACTGAGCTAAACCTCCCACCCTATTGAGCTAAATCCCTGACCCTTTCTGAATCTTAAACAAAGAAATCATTTGGAATTGAAGCATTTTATTCCTGAATGGAATCATAGAAATATTATTCAATATCCTTATTAATGAATTCTAAAACTAGTATAAGGCAAGTTACATGGCCCATCCATAGTTGAGACATGGCCAATATCAACCTATCACAGGTACAGTGTAGGAGACATGGCCAATATCAACTTATTTACATGTGTTCATTTGGCACCAGGCTTCACATCCATACATCTGTTTGGGATTCTCAACAACTCCATTATATAGAGAAGGGGAGTGAGGTGCAGAGCCACTAGCTAGCATGCTCACGTCACAGAGCAAAGAAGCAATGGAGATGGGATTCAATCCCAGGGATCCAACCTTAGAGTCCATCGCAGTTTGGCCTTTCAGAAAAAAACAACTCTCCTAGCTCTCTAGTCAAACATGAAAAAAGCTCCAAAAATCAAAGTGAATAATTACATTTTCCCAAGAAATCTGGAATAAATTACTTAAACAGACAAAAAGAAAAGAGTAATATGAGACCTTGTAGCCTTTGTGCTACATCTCAGAAGCTCAGTCTCCAAAGGCCTCCTGGTGACTCTAATCACTCTCAACTTTAGAGCTCCTGCCCTCTGCCCCTGCATCTGTTCTCCAAACACACCCAGAGTTGGGAGGTCTTCCTGTGTTGGCCGGGCTGCTCCTTTCATCTGGAATCCCTCGACTTCATGGCCTGTCTGTGAACACCCACTTGTCCTTTAAGACCTAGCTGTGAAGACTTCAGCAATCACATATGTCAGAATCAGTATATGCCTTCCCTTCCCCAAAGCACTTGGTTGCTCTGTCATAGCATTTTTAGGAGATGGAAAGGCAGTGCTGTGCAGTGGGTAAAAGCAAGGTCAACATCAGTCTCGAGTTTAAGTTCTAACTCTACTGCCTAGGAGTTATGTGGCTTTAAATAAACTCCCCCAACTCTCTGATCTTCCTTTTCTTCACCCATAACAGAATCATAGTATTACCTCAAAGGACTCCTGGGAGAATCAAATCAGATAATGTATGCAAAGTCCTCAACTGGGATCTACCATGCAGGAAGCTGTTTATGCATCTTATCTATTTGCACTGAGGTGCTATTGCCATCACCGCCATCATCATCACCATCATCAGCGGCAGCATATTAATAGTGCATTTATGGCTATAAACTCCAGGAGGACAGGGATTTAGTCTTGCTCATCTTTATGCTTGACCTTTAGTAAGTGCTTAATAAATGGATATAGAATTCAGTTGTTCAAATGGCTATTCGCTTTGCAATTTATTATTTTAGTTCTGGTGAGAAGTTGTTTTGAAATCCTTTGCCTAGTTCCTTGCCACCTGATTAGGTTTTGAATCCCACAGTTTGGTATTTTTCCCTGCAAGTTATACATACTCAGTAAATATGTTCAGTATATTTAAAGTACTTCAGTAATAAATCCCTAACGTCACAAACTTCTCAAAGTTTATAAGATCCTCAGGATATGTGCTCATTTATTTTGATTTTCTTTTAAATGTTAAATTTACAAAGAAAATGAAAGTAGCATTTACTGAATACTTTAAAACTGCCACCATGTATTCCGCATTTACTGTGCGCCGGGCACTTTACATACTTCTGTGTAATAACTCTTGCAATCAATTTATTAGATAGATATTCATTCTTTCCCTATTACAATTAAGGAAGCTGAAGCTTAAAGAGTTCAGTGAACTTGGGTAGGAGCCCAGGATTTGAGCCCATCCTCTTTCAACTCCAGCAGAAAGTGTTGGGCTCTGAACTAAGCAATTTAGAGACACTACCACCCTTAGTAGTCCTTTTGAGCCTGAAAGTTGTTGAATATCATTCCCATTTTACAGAGGAGGCAACTCAGGCTTGCCTATACACAAAGCCCATCAGGATCAGAGCTTTGAAAGGAGGGTTGTATTACCCTATCTAAAACATATATATATATATATACACACATGCACACATACATACATATATTCCAGTGCCTGGAATTAGAATCCTGGTGTCCTGAGACCAATGTTCAATCCAGTTCTTCTTCCACCTCCACACAGACCCTTACCCCAGCAATCAGCACCTGCTAAGCACCTGACAGCAGCCCTGCCCACCACATACTTAAGAGAGAAGGAATCGTTCTAAATAGACACATCTCCACACAATGAAAACACAACAGAGAAAAGAAATGCCATCAGAAAGATGTATCGGTAGTCACCACCTAATAGCTGGTGCAGACTTGAATTATCACTGAAGGATGTGCTCCAAGGGTTGTCATTATGAGTAGATTTTGCCATCTAGGGAATAAATGGAAGGGAGGTGGGGATAGTGCATGATAGGAAATATCAGCATTTAGGGGCTGGAGAGGGGAGGCAAAGGAGAGATAAGGGATTTGGGGACTGGTGTGTTTTAAAGGCTCTCGAAAAGGGGAAGGAAATGAAGTGCTAATGAAGCTGAAGACCCTGGGGTAGGAAGTGCCGCCAACCTCAGCAAACCTTGGGAAATCAGTCTGCAAAATGAAAGAGACAGAAAAAGAACACCAAAAATAACCTTGAAGGTAATGGATGAGGCAGAGGAGAAAAATCAATTCAAGGAAAACATATTAAGCACAGAAAAACTAAATGAGAGCTGGAGGTTGGGAAAGTTGAGGCGGGGAGAACCATGACCTGAGAGCCCGGAGGGCTGAGGTCCTCTATCCAGCCCAGCCTCTAACAAGCTCTGTGACTCTGGGTGGGGCACCTCACCTCTCTGAGCTGCTGCTAGCTCTTCTTTTTTTTTTTAATTAATTAATTTATTTATTTATTTTTTGCAGCACCGGGGATTGAACTCGCAACCTCGCGCCTGCCAGAGCAGGCCCTTAAGGCACTGAGCCAAACTCCCGGCCCTAGTTTTTTGAGGCAGGGTCGCACTATGTAGCTCAGGCCAGCCTTGTGCTCGCGTTGTAGCCCAAGGGGGCCTCGAACTCACAATGCTCCGCCTACCTCAGCCTCCGGAGTGCTGGGATTAAAGGCGTGCGCCACCTCGCCCGGCGGCTGCTAGCTCTTCTTAAAAGTGATATAGTTGGATGACATGACCTATGGTCTCCTCCAAGTCTGAGATAAAGAGTTGCACAAAGACTTAGTTTCCTATAGATGATCCTAAACAACTAGAGTCAAGTTGGGACATTCAATAAGTCCTTCAGCTAGTTTCAAATATTCAGGTGTTTGTGGGATGTGGATGAAAGCCCAGCAGCTTGAATTTCACTTTGGGATGTTCTGAATTGATGATGAAGGAAATTCATAGGCGTATACTAGCAAAGAGGCTGTTTGCAGGGTACTAATAACACATTTGAAAGCAGGGGCAGTGTTTATGTACTAGGATCATTATATACTGCAAATTCTGCTTCCCTGAAGAGGGCTTGTGAATTAGAAGGATGCCTTGGGAGCTCTCAGACACAAGATCTGTGTGTTTTATTGTTCTCGTTTGCATGTACAAATCCCTCCAAAGTTCAAATGTTGGGATCTAATACCCAGTTAGATAGTAGTAAGAGATGAGGCCTTTTGGAAGGTGATTAAGTCTTGAGTGTTCATGGCTAGTATCATTGCTCTTATAAAAGAGAGTAAAGGGCATGCTCTAGTCCCTGTTGCCCTTCTGACCCTTTAGCATGTGAGGATGAAATTTTAAGGCATCATTTTAGATATAGAGAACAGTCCTCACCAGGCACCCAATGTGCTGGCACCTCAATCTTGCGGTTCCCAAACTCCAAAACTGTGAGCAATACATTTCTATTGTTTATAAGCTATGGAACCAAAGGTATTTTTGGTACAGTAGAAGAAGTGGACTGAGATGATACCATATTAATGTGTGAGTTAAGATTTTTAAAGGGAAACAATAGAGAAGTACCTCTTATCTAAAACACTGATGATCAATAAGCTAACTTAAAACTTACAAGCACAGCCATCAAAATATACAGACAGTAGAAGGGAATTTAGAAGCACTGGGTCCTGAAATGGGCCTAATTTATCCTACATGAATCTTAAATATCCATCTGCCCCGTGAAGGCTATGGATAAAGAGCCTTTGCATTACACTTGTTTCTTTTTTCTTTCTTACTTTTTTTTTTTCGTATAACAAAAAAGAATGTACAGGACATTAGAAAAGCATCAGCAAGAAGCACAAATGTTATGAATGTTATATTATTTTCAAAAGAGCAATTCACAGTAAAAATGAAATCTGACAATAACCCTGTGAAAGCTACTTTTCACTCAAAATTCTTTTTATTTAACTATCTTAACTAATTTTTTTATATACACACATAGATTTTTCTTACAGTTTGTCTCACAAGTGCAACAATAAAATGGTTGCATACGTGAGACTTATTTGGTTCACTGGTAAGTATAATTTCAAGGAGCATCCATTTAAGTATAAAAGTATCTAGTTTATCATTCTTTATAGCTGAGCAGTATTCCATTATATTGAAATACCACATCTTTTTTGTCCATTCCTCAGTCGAGGGGCATTTAGGTTGTTTCCACAAACTGGCTATTATGAACTGTGCAGCTATAAATGTAGGTACATATGTATCACTGTGGTATGATACTTTTTAGTTCTTTTGGGAAGACACCCAGAAGGGGAATAGCTGGGTTAAATGGAACCTCCAATCCCAGCTCTTTGAGGTATCTCCACACTGACTTCCACAGTGGTTGCACCAGCCTGCATTGCCAACAACAGTGGAGAAGAGTTTATTTTTTTCCACTGTCCCTCCAGCATTTGTTATTGGTTGACTTTTTAATACTATCCATTCTTTCTGGGGTGAGGTGGAATCTCAGTGCTGTTTTCATTTGTACCTCTTGAATGACCAGCATTGCACTTGTTTCTGAGTTGAGTCCTAGATACTGGCACTTCACTGTGCCATTTATGTTCTGCTAGAGATCACTGTTGGCTGAGCTGCTGATCAGAAGGATCAGCTTAGTAAACAAGAAACATGAGCCAAGCCTCAGTGTCCCTTCATCTATCCCTTTATTTTTCACAATATCACCGTTGAAGATTGGATGGCTATGTTAGATGTTAGGGAAGTTGCGGACAACTAAAAGAAATGTCATCCCAAGAGAGGAGAAATGTGTAGGGCTGGGTACTGTAGCGTGTAAGTACTTGCATGCAAATACTTGAGGCAGATTTATTTGTAATAACCAACAATTGGAAACAACACAAATGCACATCAGCAGATGAGTAAATAAGCAATGTTGTATCCATACAGGAAAAGCAACAGGAATGAGCTACTGATACGAACAGCAGGGCACATGAACCTCAGATAATTACCAAATGAAAGAAGCCAGACCAAAGAAAGTGCATGCCTCATGATGACATTTATATAAAATTGCAGAAAATACAAAGTAATCTGCAGGGATAAAAAGAGATGAATTACAAAGGAGCAAAGTAAACTTTTAGAGATGATGGACATCATCTTAATTGTGGTGATAGTCTCACTGCCTAGTCTTAGGTCAAAGCATATCAAATTGCACAATGTAAATATGTGCAACTTACTATAAATTCATTATGCCTCAAACCAGTCATTTATAAAACCTATACCTATTCTATGACTGCCTCATAAGCTAAATGGAAAAATAAAAAATTTAGAAACCATCATGAAAGTTGAGGTGCACTCATAAATCCCCACTTTTCCCTCTTTTCTGCTGAGAACACCTCCTGTTTAACAACTCCACGGGGTCTCCTTTGCCTGTTTTCAAAACATGCGCTGATCCATACAGGCTTCTGGGCCTGTATTCCATCATCTTCCCTCAGAGAAATCCAGTGGGCAGGAATATTTCCCAAAGCATTAAATATCATGGAGAAGCAAGACCATAGACTCAGAATGTGAAATCATCCTTTTCAACTACTTAAAACTGCATTGCAAAAATGAAGAAGTCCTCACACCCCAGTTTCCGATTACTTCCAATGACATAGATTTTCTTTTTTAAGAATGAGTATAGTCTAAGACTCCTTCTCCCCATGTATGTGTGCGCAACACACACACACACAAACACACACAAACACACACACACTCACACTCAGAGACTTGAAACTGAAGGAGAGTAGATTGTGGTCTTCAGCAGGAAAAGGAGACAAACTCAGAGACCTAAGTTAGCAACTGTGCCAGAGGCTGTTTGAAAGGAGTGTTAAAAACATTCATTTGAAAGGAATCACGGTGCTTGTGCAGTAATGTATTAAGGCCCTGTCATTTAAGGAGACATTACCTTTCTTGTGCTAAATACTGCTGTATTTGGAGCTGTCTGGTTTGGAGGGGGTTCATTAAGAAAGATCTTGATGGCCTTGACAACAAACACGTTTCATCTGGGTTCTGGCCCTGCGAATCTGAGCCCCTTACACAGACACACACATAGACACTGACACACACACACACTCTCTCTTAACAAAGTGCTTGGGGACAGTAGCATATAAACCCTAACCTCACCATCATTAGCACAGCTGCACCAACCAAACTAGAAGTGGCACATGGTGTTACTATGCAGAGAACTAGAAGGTTCACTTTGTTCTCCTTCTGTCTCCACACCATGCCACAGATCAGAAAACATATATGAAATAGAGCCATCTGCCCACTGATGATGACCTCTCTGCTCTCAAAGGCAGGACAGAAGCGGGGACAATTACACTTGCCTTTTGGTTTTAAGCAAGTAGGATTTTGGGGGAAGAGGGGTCATGAAGACCAAGCTCTCCTTACAAGGTGCCAGGCAGAGAGGTGATGGTAAAAAGAACAGGGATGCCTTGTTCGAGTCTCACAAGAACACTTTGAGACAGATACTTAATGTATTCATTTTGTACATTAGGGAACAGCCTCAGATCGACCAGGATTCACAATGAGAGACAGGGCCAAAGAAAGTCATGATCTGCATGACAGCCAAGTTTAGTCTTTCCCTTAGTCTTCACTACCACTAAGCAGGTAGATGATACGAAATACTAATGAATATTAATGGGCAAATACTCACCGTAGGTCAGCAGTCAGTGCGTTTTTCCTTTTAATTTATGTTCAGCTCAAACTTGATATTCCAAGTTTCCATTTCACAACAGATTAAAATCTGCTGCTTGGAGATGATGCATTACCTTGTTAATGTATCTATTCATCTAAAACATCTAAAAGCCTACTATGTAACTAACCTTGAATAGATTGCGAAAATAAAACGATGGCAATTACCAGCCACGTCTCCACCATCATGTACCCATAGGACTATGGGGCAGTCAGCAAATCTGTGCATGAATTACTCTATAAATATAATTATTAAAAGAACTAAGAAAAAAACAGAGCTTCATGGGGGTGTAGAAAAAAGAACCAACCTGGGCTAGATGGAATTAAAGAGGTCAGGGACAGAAACTAATGAGCCATTGAGGGTAAACCAGTGATGATTTTAAGCAAGGTACTGATACAATTGAGTGTGTTTTAAAGTTACAACTCTAGCTATTCTGAATAGAAATGGATTAATGAGAGGGCAAGAGGGTCATAGTTAAAATACAATTTCGGTAGTCAGAGAAATAAATGGAATTAATAGGAGTAGGCCTTTGGTTTCATGTGGGAGGAAGAAGATGATGGAAGTTTCTGGAAAAACTCCCACATGTGGCAAGCACACTAGGCTTGTAACAGTACTGAGGACTATAGAGAGGTAGATTTCAAGCAAGAGGGGGTCAGCAGAGATCCAACTATTGACTGGGTAAGGCTGAAAGTTAGAAATTGGTGACTCTTGGGAAAATGTATTTGAGAGTTCTTTCTGTGACTGTGGAAAATTTTCTATAAATTTGACAGTTTTTCAAAACAGGAAAAAAACTCAATTGAGGCATGTTAATTTTGAAACTCTTATGGTGACACAACTAAGAGAACATGTCCGGTTGTCTGTTGGATATGTAGGCATGGAGCTCTGATAAGAAGACAGTGTGGAAGTCACCTGCATATACACATATTCACACACAGATCTATAGAAATTGTGACAGTCTCTGATACTATGCAGGGAGATAGACTGAGAGGAGTGTGTGTAGTAGTAATTATTTTCACATCCAGACACAATACCTCCACTAGGGAGGAAGAAAAAGTAGTAGAGGCAGTCACTTTTCCTGCATCTCTCCATTTTTTCCAAATTTTATTGTAATAAAATGCACATGAAATTTACCATTTTAATCCATTTTAAACCTACAGGTAATTAGAATTGTGTGCATTCACACTGTTTATTGGTGTGCAACCATCGCCATCATCCATGGGCAGCATTTTTTAAATCTTTCTATCCACCTTTGTTAGAAATAGAGAAAATTTTCCCAGAATTCTCCAGAATAAAACTTTTGGATTACATGACCACTCCTAAACCAATCAGTGAAAAGTGGAAACAAAGTAGCCATGACATTTAGACAGTTAGGCCTCACTCTGGAAACAGGGTCACCTCCCATGAGAAAGATTATACAGTGGTACCTCAATTCACAAACTTAATTCTTTCCATGATTCTGGCCACAAACAAAGCTGGGCAAGAACCAAATCAAATTTCTCCATAAGGTCAACATTGAACCTAACCATTGAATTTGACTCGGTTCTCGTCCATTTCAATTTGAGACCAGAATTGTGGAAAGAATTAAGCTCGTGAGCTGAGGTACAACTGTACCTAAATAAAATCAGGGTTCAAGGTTGATTTTGCAAACCTGGGACCAGCAGTCTGAGCATCTCTTGGGAGGATGACAGTATGCAATGTAGCAAATATGGGGGATTTCCTTCAGTCTTGTCTTTGAGGCTCAATATTGTTCTCACTGTTTTGCTTTATTCTGACTAAAATTTTTGGCTTTATTTCATGTTTTGTTTTTATTGGCTTTGTTCTGTTTGGTTTTTGGTTTGATTTTACTATACCTGATGGAATGGTCAACTATTGTGAAGATAACAAGATAAACTAGAGTAGCTATTGCTTTCCTAATATTTTACTTTGAAGTTCTGTACCAGTTCTACAGCTTGTTTTGACTGACTTTGTTCTGTTATGTTTTGCTGGATTTTATCATCTCTAAAATAAAATTTTAAAAAAAGAAAAATAAGTAAATAAAATAAAATCAGGGTTCCTTCACCAGGAAGAAAGGGAAAATGAATTTGAGATTTAAAAACATAATAATGTCTCTATTCTATCACTTAAAAAAGAAAAAAATATATATATATAACCTAAATATAGCCTAATGTCTTCAGAATAGTTTTTAACTGTTTTCCACACTTTATTAAGCTAGCACCTTGTTTTGGATGTCTCAGCTATTTTTCTAGTTGGAGTTTGTTCAGATAATGCTGTGATATAAATTATTCTATGAGCCCTTTTGTGTGGTTTTGGAACACAAGTGAGATTCCTGAGTCAAAGAACACAAGAAACTTTCTGTGTTTAGAAAACTCTCCATTAGAATCAGCAGCCATAACTTTTTTCAAACTAAAGGGATGGCCATTGGTTACTGTATTAGTCAGGGTTTTACTAGAGAAAACAGATATTACACAAGATATACAAAAGTATAAGAAATTACAGGATAGGCTTACGATGGTCAGCCACAGAGTCAGATGAGGAAGCGGGCAAAGAGTGTTTGCATGCTGGAGGCCGAAGGATTCTATCCAAGGTCCAGAGTTCACCCCAGTGTTCTGTGTAAGTCCGCACTGGCAGGCTGAAGAGTCTGTGACAGAAAGCTCAAAGATCTACTCTGGAAGGCTGAAGAGTCTATGCTGGAAAGCTGAAGAGTCTACACTGGAAGCCAGGAGACAATGTCCAAACCAAAGGTGAAGACTGGAGCTCCTCCAAAGAATGAAATGCATTTGTCTTTCCTCCTTCCCTGTTATACCATCCAGGTGATGAGCCACCCTAGGGTGGGTCAACTATGCCCTAGGGTGTAGAGTTGCTAAACGCATTTAATTAAGCTTCTAAATTTTTCAAGTTGACACAATCAATCAACCACTACAGTTACCTAGAGTGCTAAGTCCTATGGACCACATACTTCCCTGGGAAATTGATGAGGAGAGTTGCTTTGAAAATAATTGTGTCCCACTATCTGTGAAAGATATGCTGAACATGAGTGGTGTACCTGGGTTGGGAGTATGCTATGCAGTGGACAAGAAGCAAGCACGTGGCAATGATGGTTGGAGGGTATTACGGTTGACATATTTTCTCATCTTGAGAAGTCCAAAAGTTTAACTAGGTAACTCAGCAGCTCTACATCCTGGGGGGTAGAGAACCAGCCATAGCTGCTATAGGATATTGTTCATTGTATCAATTTGAGAAGGTCAAAAGTGTAATTAAGTTATTCAGCAGGGGGCCAGAGTCCTTACTTTGTAAACATCCTCCACCCGTGCAAGAGGAGGGCAATGGAGATGGTGTGAGTGCTACACCTATCAGAGGGGTATAGGTTGATTATAATATAAGGGAGGAAAAGTGGATTGCTCTTCCTTCCTTTTTGCTGCCATTCTGCTGCCTGAAAGAGTTGCCCATGTGCCATGCCACCCTGCCTTGGAGCCAGCTGATTATGGACTGAAACCTCCACAAACTGTGAGCTAAATAAACCTTTCCTTCCTTAATTTTGGATGTTAGGTATTTGTCTCAGCAATGAGAAAAAAGTAAGCAAGACAGTGGAGAAGCTATGAGAGACCAACAAGACACAGGAAGGATACCAGCATGGTACCTACGAGTCTTAAATCTGTCTTCCTTACAGCAGGACCTTGCCATGGGAGCAGGAATCTCTAAGGTTAGAAGGGAGAAAGAAGAAGTTGATTCTGGGATATCACAATGATTTCAGTGGCCCAAACAATAAAACCATCATCAAGATCTTCCTCATCTGAATACACTGTAGTTTAGATACTGATATGTAAACCATACAGCCAGTGTTTAGTTATTATTCTCAACCTTAAAGGTCTTGGGGAAGGAACAAGGAAGGACAGGATAAATAGTGATATCCTTATGAAAACACTTCCCCATTTGTCAGCTTGTTTAATTTAAACCATACCATCAGACAGATGTTATTGATTCATCATACAGCTGTGAAAACTGAGGCGCAGAGAAGTAAAGTGGCTTCATCAGGTCTAGGCCATAACTGAGAGGAACAGGACATGTATCTCCTGAGAAGTACTCTTCAGACAAGGTTTAAAGATTGTCCTCCCAACAATTCATTCATTTCACCACCATTTATTGTACATCTAGTTCATCTTAGATAGGTACTGGTGTGGAAAGGCATGGTCCTTACCTGTATTAGTATCCTATAACTGCTGTAACAACTTATCACAATCTCAGTGACTCAAAACAATGTAAGTCTATTTTGCTCTCTTCTGGATACCAGAGTTCTGAGGACTGTATTTCTCTATAGACTATAAGAAAAAAATGCATTTCTTGCTCTTCCAGCTTCTGGAAACTGCCGGAAATCCTTGGTTTGTAGCCACATTATTCCAATGTCTGCCTCTGTTTTCATGTCGTCCTTTCCTCTATGTATCCAATTTCCCTGTGCTCCTTTTATAAGGACAACTATGATGACATGTAAGGCTCACAAACACAGTATAATCCAGAATTACCTTATTATCTCAGAATCCTTAATTTGCTCACATCCACAAATGCTTCATCATGTAAGGTAATATTCACAGGTCCTAGGGCTCAGGAACTGGCACTCTTAGGGCCATAATTCAGCCCCCTACACCACCCTCCAAAAGTCACAGTGGAATGGGGAAGATGACAACACAGAGAAGCCAAGACAACATGATGGGTTATGCACTACAATGCAAGTGCATTGTGAGAGGAGGAAGGGCTCAAAAAGGCTTCCCTGTGGCAGCAATCTTCAAGCTGAGATGTAAAAGATGGGTGAAAATGAATCAGGTGAACCAATGCCCAGAGAAGTTGGGCATTGTTGGAAGAGGTGTCAAATGAGATTTCAGAAAGGGAACGCATAGATTTCTCTTTACAAATTAATTCAATGTCTGCTTACAGTCAAATTATAAATTATTTGATTGAAAATTCTGAGGAAAGCAGTAAGGCCAAATCTAAATATCATGGCTTTTCACTTTTTGAAACTCAGTCAACAATGTCATGACCAGAGGAGTGAAATAGAATTCATTTCACACCGCAGCTTACCAGGCATCTTCTGCTCCAATAAAGGTCCTCTTCGTTTGTTTCCTTGTGGTCTCCATTGTGATTCCTTTATCTATGTTCCTCTTTCCTTGCCTAGGTGCCAGGCAGCTCTATTGGATGTGAAGCAAAACTGTTGGAAAGTTAAGAAATCCTCACACTATGGGCAACTAGGAAGACATTAAAGCCAAATATAATCTCTTTTCTGACCCAGTGCCTCAAGGCCCAAGTCCTGGTATATTTTCCTCCATGCTGAGCCAGGCTGCACAAGGCCCCCTGCAGCCAATCCCTGAAAGCCTCTTATCCTCAGGGCCAGTTCTTAGCAACTTGCTGTTTTTCCCTTGGGCCCTCATGTGGTCTATTCCGCCCTCTAAAATCTAAAGAGACACTAAAAGTGTAGTGCACATACCAAAATCTATTTCATAAATGGAAAGTAAAAGAGAAAGAGCCCAATTCTAAGAACTCTTTTCCTGGTCTCCTAGACCATGCCTCTACACAACTTCCTACTGGGGTCTACAACTTTTCCACTCTCAAACATGTGTTTCCTAGGAGAATGCCTGCTGGATGGAGCATGAGTGGAGTAAGACTAACCCAGTCTTCCCTTCCTCCAGGGCTTCAGCTTCGCATGCTCCAGAGCCCTCCATTCCTAGAGAGACCCTGCTTGCCGTGTCCTTTGCACATCCACACTGCCCAATGGATTGTTTCCGAGGTAGTTGTGGACACAGACCTGTTAAGAGCAGAGCAGACAACTCACTGCATTTGAGCTGTCTTCTTGGCCTTTTAAAATGCTCCCCTCATCTATCCTGCAGGACTCATGGCCTCAATGAAAGCTGACATTCTTCTATGCAGCATTGTTCTCTTTGCCAGAAACAAACCTTCTTCAAGGAACTGCCCCCACCCCCACCCCACCATTGTAGGATCCTTCCCTGTACTCCTAACCAGTGGTTAGCCACTACGATGAGACAATCAGAGTCCAAGACAGCCCTGAGAAAAGAAACTCAGTCTCTGCAAGGAAACAGAACTGAGGATATCAGAACTCAAGAGTTATGGGAAGCCCAGGCACAAATGTCACAAACAGTGGAAAAATGAAACCAAAGGAGGCACAGAGAGGAGCAGGAGGCAAGAAACAGAGAGAGGATGATGCCTGGTTTATCCATGATAATCTAACTCCCATTCTAGCTTGTCCCTGATAAGGATCTCTGTCCTTTGATTCTACAAAATATCTCAGTTGTTCTTTCAGTAACCAACCCCCCAACATCCTCATTTTCCTTCCTTGAAATTAGCCAGAATCACTTAGCTTCTGTTGCTTTCAACTAGCTCATCATACTCGTGTTCCAATGCTAACTCTGAAAGATCCTGTCTTCCCCCATCATGGCAGCTTGTCTGGCTTTTCTCTGCCTTTCCAATGCTCACTCATCTCCTGTGCCTCCCATCTGCCTGACCCCTCTAATTATGAGATGTGACCACTCTAGCAATTTAGTTCCAAACCCCTGACTTCTCCATTTCTGGTAGTACTTCAACAAATAGTTATGCTGCTGAGTACGCCCTCTTTGACTTCTCTTCTTCGCTAATGGTGTCTCTGGGTCAACCTCCCGGGACACATCTGCCACCAGGGACAGACCCTGACTCTGCTTTTCTTCAGATGCATTTAGCCTTAACCTTTTTAGCCTTGTGATGCTCTCAGAGGTCCTTTCTTCCTGCTATTCACTTGTAGGCAATTACATGCAGTCATCACCCGCTGGGTCCTGGGTCCTCACATACGAGGACCTAAAATCATTAGGGCAGGCAGAGAAACAGCAGAGATCACAGCTTCTTCTAGGTAATACAGATGCAGACACTGAGGTGGACAGGAAGTGTGACCTCTGTCCCTCTGCACCTAGAACCCCCAACCTCCCCACGGAGCAGCCTGACTGACAGATTACAGATGCCTTCAGCACTGCAACGGAGAATTCACACCAAGAAGTCTAGTCTGCACTGGCCAGAGATGTTCTCAAATTTAGTCAACAGCCTGAGAATTCATGTTTCCTTGTTATGGAAATTATCCACCGGGGCTGTAAATTCCAGGCTCTTGTAACTCCCATGCCACAGTTATTGACAAACTCTCATCCAAATTTCAGTTTTATGTCTGGTGCTAAATTATGCTTTCTGCTACAACAGGGTTCACAGTGCTCAGACTCTTGAAGGGAAATGAAATAATTTATATGATCAGAGTTTAAGTGATGGTCTTCTGCACCAAAGATGTTCTGGGGGAGAAAGGTGGCTCTGACAGCATTCTTCTCATGCTGACCAGCATGCCTACCACTCAGGGGAGTGCATTTTCTTAGAGCTTTCTTATCCTGTCTCTCCCTGTTCAGTGATAGAAATGATCTCCTGTGTTAGCCAAGGAAAAGTACCAAAGAACAGCCCCTGTCCCAGCCTCAGGCACTGAAAGCTAAGTAAGAGTATACTATCCACAGAAGAAAGGATCCAAACAGATGTTTTGAGTCAAAGTGAATATTCTGTAAATATCAAAATGAACAGCACATGTATGGTGCAGCATGACTGGAAACATGCTTTCAAGTCCACACGCATATTCTTCAAGCAACAACCCCAAATGAATGACACAATAGTTTATGTGATCCCCAAGGTACAGTAGACCTGTGTCTGGGGCAGGAAAATGGCTTACTGTGGGTGCCACTGCTAGCATGCAGTAGAGTCCGTATCTTCTAATTTTATATGTGATGATTGATGCACATTATTATGCCTCAAGGGGTTTAGATCCTACACTTTTAACTTGAAACAGAGAATGGAAAACTTTTTCTAGAAAGGTATGGGTAGTAAACATTTTAGATTTCTAGACTATGCAGTCTCTATCACAACTACTCAGTACATGAAAAAATGTATACATAGTACCACAGAAGACAGGCATGCAAGTGGGTGCAGCTGAGAACCAGTAAAACTTTGTTGAAAAAATCACTGATGAGCAGTAATTGGCCTGCATGCTGTAGTTGATCAAGCCTTGGCTTAAAATATTAGCACCAAATCTTTATGTGAGAGTCGGAGCAGAGCTGGAGATCAGCTGAGTGAGCTGTGATCTCTGCTCAGGAAACCCTACCTCACAGCTGGGGCTGACATGCAGGTCATTTCCACTTCCTAGAAGCATATGATCACTGTCACTTCACATTCCTGTGACGTGGCCAGTGAGTGTACTCCTGTCCCTCTCTGACACACCCTATCCCTACACAACCCTGATACCTGCCCATTCCCTAGAGGACTGGAAATTTAAGCAAGAGGGAAGACAGGGAGGAAATATTTATGAAAACAGTGGTGTCAGGCTGTGGCATTAGGTATCAGATAAGCTTTTAAACTTTTTCTGTATTTTCTAGATGTCAGTGCATTCAGTTTTTGATTTCACCTCTGTATGTGTTCCTATGCCAGCCCTTCTCAGTCTCTCTGTCACCTCTTGGTTTCCCGGCACCCTTGTATCCCTCCATTGCCTAACTCATACCTTTCCTAGTGTCATTTATAATCCTGACTTTTTCAAAAGAGCTTATCCTCCTAGATGTCCAAATACCCAATGCCACTTTTCGAACAAGAAGAAGCCTTGCTGACAGGTCATATGCCCAGCACTTTCAAAAAAAAAAAAAAATGAAGGCACTTTCTGGCAGTAGAGGACTGAAGTTGATAAATTCTTTCTTTTAAAAAAAATCACTACAAAGCCAGACAAAACTGTCAAAAACAACCATTTCAGAGCTCTGAAAATTGGCCAAAGGCAAACAACAAATTGAGAATCGTTTATTTATGAGAAACTTCTTTTTTTTATTTAAGAGAAAAAAGACACAGAAAAGAAAGACAAAAAGCAAAAGAGACAAACAACAACAACAAATCCAATACAATAACAGTATAGGTTTACAAAACAAGATGATAGGAATTTAACAATGGTTGTAATATTGCATATCATTACATTCAACAGGGTTGTTTAGATTAACAGATAGAGACATGTAAAATTGATCTAATTATATGAGTATTAACTGTTCTTTTATAATAACTAGCACATTTGGTAGTGTAGTCATTTTAGCTATCTTATGTGTGTGTGATTTGTATATATATATACAAATCTATCTCTTTTTCCTTTTCCCTTCCTGCTTCCCTCCTTTCCCCTATCCCAATTACTTTTCCTCTTTAAGCAGTTTCTTACCCTTATACAGTAGTTATTGTAGATTTTTGGATCATATATGATTTTTCAGTTTCTTATATTAGGGAGACAATACAGTTTTTACATATGTGAGTTTGATTTATCTCACTTATGAGTATGGTCTCAAGTCGTGTCCACTTACTTATAAAAGTCTCAATGCAATCTTTCCTGATAGCTGAGTAGTACTCCATTGTATAAAAATGCCACATTTTTTTATCCATTCCTTGATTGATGGGCACTTGGGTTGTTTCCAAGATTTGACTATTACAGATTGTGTTGCTATAAACATGGGTGCACATATATCACTGGGTTATGACAATTTCAATTCTTCTGGGAAAATGCCCAGAAGTGGGATAGCTGGGTCAAATGGAATCTCTAATCCGAGCTTCTTGAGGAATTTCCACAGTGGTTGCACCAGCCTACACTCCCACCAACAGTGGAGAAGAGTTTCTGTTTCCCCACAGGCCCTCCAGCATTTGTTATTGGTTGATTTTTTGATCTTGGCCTTTCTTTCTGGGATGAAATAGAATCTCAGTGTTGTTTTAATTTGCATTTCCAAAATGACCATTGATGTTGAACATTTCTTCACATATTTACTTGCCATTTGTATTTCTTCCTCTGAGAAGTGTGTATTCATCTCAGATGCCCATTTTTGGATTGGGTCCTTGAATTTTGGGGTTCTGATTTTTTTTTAATTCTTTATATGTTTTAGATAGAAGTCCTTTGTCTGAGGGACAGTTGGCTAAGATATTTTCCCAATTCATGGCTTTTATTTTCACTCAGTTGGAGATTTCCTTTGACATGCAAAAGCTTTTTAATAAGATGAGATCCCAGTTGTTGATTCTGGTATTTCCCTTGCAGTTTGATATTTGTTCATGAACACTCTGCCTACTCCTATGTCATCAAGATTTTTAACTACTTTGTCTTCTAGAGGATTTAGTGTCCCTGTTTTAATATTCAGATCTTTTATCCATTTTGACTTTGGTTTAGTGCATGGTGATCTAGTTTTAGTTTACAAAATATAGAAAGCCAGTTTTTCCAGGACCACTTATTAAAGAGGCTATCTTTATTCCAGTGAACATGTTCGGCCCCTTTGTCAAAGATAAGATGGTTGAGTGTGTTTGTAGTTGTGGCTGTATATTCTAATCTATTCCATTGATCTTCAGGTCTGTTTTAATTCCAGTACCAGGCTGATTTTATCACAGTAGCTTTGTAATATAATTTCAAGTCAGGGATTTTGATGCCTCCTGCCTTCCCTTTGTTGCCCAGAATTGCCTTTGCTATTTTAGGTCTCTTCTGGTTCCAGATGAATTTTAAGGATGATTTCTAGCTCTGTGAGGTATACAAGTGGTATTTTGATTGCAATTGCATTAAATTTGTATAACAATTTTGGGAGAATGGCCTTTTTCATGATGTTTGTTCTTCCTATCCATGAACAGGGAATATCTTTCCATTTTCTGAAATCCTCTTTGATTTCCTTTTTCCGAGTAATGTAATTTTCACTGTATAGATCTTTTACTTCCTTTATTAGATTGATTCCTAAGTATTTTTTTTTTTGGATGCTATAGTGAAGGGTGTGGTTTCTCTTATTTCTGTCTCAGTGAGTTTGTTGTTTGTGTACAGGAATGCTATTGATTTTTGAGTGTTGACTTTGTATCCAGCAACATTACTGAATTTGGTTATTTTCAGTCTATGAATTTCCTTTTGAGTTAAATGTGTTCCTTGTACACATCATATTGCTGGATTCTGTTTTGTAACCCACTCTGCCAGCCTGTTTCTTTTTGATGATGATGGACCATTTGCATTGATTGATATAATGGATATGTGCTGACTTATCCCTGTCATGTTATCTTTCTGTTGTTGGTTTTCTACTTTGTATGTTTAATTTTTTGCCCTGCTTAGTGGTTTCCTTCTGCTGCTGTTCTTTACACTGTAGGTATCTTTGTCTCTTTCTAGAGTGTCTTTCAGTACTCTTTGTAGTGTTGGTTTGGTGGCCGTAAATTTCTTCAGTTGTTCTTTGTCATGGAAGTATCTTATTTCTCCATCAATTTTTAAAGATAGTTTTGCAGGATACATCAATCCGGGTTGAAAGTTGTTGTCTTTCAGGATTTGAAATACTTCACTCCAAGCTCTTCTTAACTTGAAGATTTGTGTTGAGGAGTCTGTCATGATTTTTATAGGCTTTCCTTCGTAGGTGATCTGCTTCTTTTCTCTGACAGCTTTTAGTATTCTGTTCTTGTGCTGAATTTCTGATATTCTAATTATTATATGTCTGGGTGAAGATTTATTTTAGTTATGGTTGACTGGGGTCCTGCATCCCTTACTTACCTGTGTATTAGATTCTCTTCCCATGTTTGGACAATTTTCTGCTATTATTTCTGCAAATAGTCTTCATATGTCATTCCTATGGACCCCTGCTTTTTTGTTGACACCTATCAATCTTACATTGTTTCTCTTTGCAACATCTTGCAGCTGTTGAATTGTTGTTTCCTAGTTCCTTGTTATTTTTAAAAGATCTTTTCTCTTGTGATCATAAGCTTCCATGCTGTCTTCAAGGTCTGAGCCTCGATCTTCAGCTTCATTCAAGCAGTTTTGATAACTTTCAATGGAAATTTTGATTTCCTGAATATCCCTTTGAATGTTTCATGCATTATAATTCTGTTTTCTATTGTTCATTCAAAGTTTCCATCATTTTCTTGTGTTTCTCTATTTTTTATCTTGATCTTCTTTAGATACACACAGCATTTCTTTCATAATGATTGTCATTTCATTTTTTAGCTGAGAGATTATTTCTGATCTGATTTCCTCTATAGCTTCATGGAGTTGTTTCTTTACTTCAGTTGCTATCATTTCAGAAAGTTCAGCTGAGCGATTTCCAGTGTCTTCCATTTCAGAGTCTCTTGGGTTTGTTCTGGATGGGCTGGAGAACTGAGATTGTATCTTGCTCTTTCATTTTGTCATTTTCTTCTGGGACCTGTGTGTCTGGCCAGGTAGCCTCCTGATGGATTGCACTGGGATGCTGTGCTGGGTAGAGCTTCAATCCTCCAATATCCCCATGGCTAGCCAGGGCACACCCCTCAAACTATGGTGCCAGAGTCTTGTGCTCTGTGACTCGTGAGGCTGGCTGTGTTCCCCTCATGCACTTTGTTGGGTTGCGCTGGGACTCTGGGCTGGGCAGAGCTTGTATCCTCCCTGCAGCTAGCAGGGGCACACACCCAGAGCATGTCACTGGGCCTTAGAACCTGGCTGAGTGAAGTTCAGAACCTCCACAACCAAGGTGGCTAGCAGAGACACACCCCTAGGGTGTGGCGCTGGGGCCTTGCACCTGGCTGGGTGCAGCCCAGAGCCTCCAGGACCCAGTTGGCTAGGTGAAGCATGCCCCAGAGTGTGGCACCACCAGGACCTTATGTATACCTGTGAGGAGTTCAGAACTTCTGGAACTCAGGGATAGCCAGAATGGCATATGGTGTTGGGGGCCTTGCTCTTGGCTGGGTGGAGTTCAGAACCTCTGGGACCTGCCACATCCCTGATCTATGGAGCTGGGGCCTTGTGCTCTGATGGGCAGAGCTCAAATTCTCCAAGACCTTTTGGCTATGCTGGTCACTCCCTGATGAGTGGCTCTGGGGATCTGGGTTGGGCTGGGCTTGGTACCTCCGTGTCCTGTGAGGCTGGCCAAATGTTTCCCTGATGGATTGCACTGGGATGCTGTGCTGGACAGAGCCTCTGTGCAGCTAGAGAGGACACACTCCCAGAGTATGGCATTGGGGCCTTACACCCGGGTGGGTAGATTTCAGATCCTCCAGAACCCAGGAAGCTAGGTGGAGCATGTGCCTGGAGTGTGGCTCCACCAGGACCTTGCATCCAGCTGCAAGGAGTTCAGAGCCTCTGGAATGCAGGGCTAGCCTGAATGCAGTCCCAGTGTATTATTTATGAGAAACTTCTGAACTTGAGGTAGGAACAGAGGAGTCAGTGACATTCTGGTAGACTATGACCGGGGTAGACACTGCCAGGTGTATCTGGCACCATGGGATGCAAGAAGTAAAACACATGCCCATCAGTAATCACAGAAGCTGCAGCTTTGGGTTTCAGGTTGAGATCCCAATTGAGGCAAACTACAGACCAGAGAGTTTACCAGAAATTTAACAGGGACATCCTAGAAATGAGAGACTATAGGAAAGTTCTTAAGCTTTCTGCAGGTTTTTCCCTAACCAAGAGGATGCTCAGATGTGCAGGAGGGCACTGTGGAAGGCACCAACCCACAAAGATTAGAAAATTGCTCAAGCTTCTCATGTTCCTAGTGAACCCACCCAAGGGAACTTCATTGGCCAGAGATGTTTGAGCACAAGCTCTACCCAGCTGCTGGTTGATCACTAGGCTAGTCAAGAAAGGGGAAAAAGCTTAGGAAGCTAGGCTAATATATAGAAATACATATATTTTAAGAGACAGAGCAAAGACATGAGTAGCTTCACAGCACAGAGTGACAGTTTCACAGATTAAGTCCAGGCAAATGGACACAAATTGCCAAAACTGATGCAAGAAGGCATGGAAAATCTAAATAGGCTTTGCTCTAACAAGCACAGAAATTGAGCTAATAATTTAAAACCTTACTCCCCACACATACAAACACAAAGCTCAGACCCAGATGGTTTCACTGATGAATTCTGTCGTGTTTTTAAATAAGAAATGGTATCAATCTTACATAAATCAGAAATAGAGGAGGAGGAGGGAACACTTCTCAAAGCATTTGATGAGACAAGGATTACCCTGGTATCAAAGATAAAGACATTATGAAAAGAAAACCTACAAGATACTATCCCTTATAAACCTAGCTACAGAATTTGTTTAAACATCAAAGCAAATTAGATAGATGATAGGTTGATATATATAGATGACATATATAGATAGACAGAGACAGAGATAAAGATAGAGATAGAGCTGTATTTGCACCAAGAATATAAGATTGATTGATCAATGCAACAGACCATATTTGAACAAAGACTACTTAATCACAATAGGCACAGAAAAAGTTCATAAATCCAACACCTTGCCAGGTCTCTCTATGTAGTTCAGAGTAGTCTTGAACTCACCGGGTAGCCCAGGCTAGCGTGAACCTCACAGAGACCCTCCTGCCTCAGCCTCCTGAGTGCTGGGATTATAGCTGTGCCATCATGCTTTGCTAATAAAAGTTTTTAAATAAACTAAAGTAGTAGGGAATTCCCTCAGCTGGATAAAAAGCATCTATTAAAAACTACAGTTAGCATAATATTCAATGATAGAAGACTAAATGCTTTCAAGATAAAAACAAATGCAAGGCTACCAACTCTTAATAATTTTCTTTAACATCACTTTGGAAATTCTAACCAGTACAGTAAGGAAAGAAAAAGAAAGTAAGGAGCAAAACAGTTTTTAGTCTCAGAAAGCATGATTTATGTACAAAAGCCCATGAAATCTAAAAAATAAAAACTGCCAAAACTAATAAATTCAGTAAATGTACAAGACACAAGATTAATTTTTCATAATAAATTGTATGTTTGTATGTTAGCAATGGACAATTCAAATACAAAATTAATCCATTCACAATGGCATGAAAAAGAGTAAAATATTTAAGGATAAATTTCCCAAAAAGAAGTGCAAATCTGAGCACTGAAAACTACAGATCATTGCTGAGAGAAATTAAAGAACACATATGTAAATGACAAGATAGTTCCTGTTCATGGATTGGAGGATTCCATGTTCTCTCTAAGTGAGTTTGTAGATTTACCTCTATCTCAATTAAAATCTTATCAGGCCTTTTTTTAAGGAAATCGACAAGCAGATTGTAAACTTTATATGGAAATTTGAAGTATCTAAAATAGTCAAAGCTATTTCAGTAAGATAAAAACAAAGTTGGATGACTTAAACTGCCCTATTCAAAAACTTACTATATAAATCATTGGAGGACTTAAACCTAGCCTGTTTAAAATCTTAATAAATCTACACCAGTCAATAATATGTGATACTGAGATAAAAATAGCCGTATAGATCAATGGAACAGAACTGAGGGGCCAAAAGCTAATCCTTTCATTCACGATCAATTAACTTTTGACAAAGGTGCCAAATCAGTTTAGTGGGAGAATTACGATTTTTTTCAATAAATCCTTCAGAAATCGCTGAATATAAATATATATAGTAGGACTGAAAAGATACCTTTCTTCACATGTTTCAGGTTCATGGCTGAGACATCTATAATAAAAGACAGCTTTTAAGAGAAAACATGCATATCTATTTACTATAGTAATTTTATGTGACACAGTCGTCTTTAAAAGGAAACAAACACCCAAAGAAACAGTGAACCCTGTGTATTTTTATGCTTAGGTTTCTCGAAGGGTAAACAGCCATGCAGAAGTATGACTGGCAGACAATAGGGTTTGATCTAATGGTAACAAACAAGAGGAATTTTACAAGGTTTATTTGATCAGATTCTTCCTGGTGTCCATGTGTCTTCAGAAATAAGGGCATTTCTTTCCTCTGGGTATAGTAAAGGCATCTGTGGAATGAAAATCATATGACCTTCTTCAGGGTAGAGTAATATAGGTCTCAGCCCGCTTCAGGGAGAAGGGTGAGTGGAAGTTGAGAGTGACTTCCCTTTTGCTGTTTTCTCAAATGTTAAACTATCACATTCTGGAGTGGTGTGTCCTGAACCCCATCAATATAAAAGAAAATAAACTTACACCTATAGTTGGCATTCCCCAACATTTTTGCCACCAGAGATTGGTTCCATGGGAGAAAATTTTCCCACAGGGTGGGGTGGGGGAGAAGAGACGGTCTGGGCCTGATTCAAAGGGGTACGTGACCTGGATCTCCCCTCAGCGCAGCTCGCAGTAGGGTTCCAGCAGGAGCTCAGCTGGAATGGGAATCTAATACTATCACTGAACTGAAGGGAGCCAGAGCTCAGCAGTAATGCCAGAGATGGGGAGTGGCTATAAATACAGATGAAGCATTGCTAGCTCAGCCCCTGCTCATCTCCTGCTGTGCAGCCCAGTTTCTAACAGGTAGGACTAGTATTAGTCCATGGCCAACAGTTTGGGGTTCCCTGCCTTATGTTATGCCATACACAAAAATTAATTAAAAATGAATCATTGACCTGAATGTAGGAACTGAAACTTTTCATAGAAGAAAATCTTTCTGACTTTGTACTAGACAAAGATTCCTTAGATACAACATCAAAAAAAAAAATAGTCCATGAAAGAACAAAATGGATAAGTTGGACTTTGTCTAAACTTTTATGAGATGTTCTTTAAAAGGCTCTGATAAGAAAATGGAAAGATAAGCCACAGAATAAAACAGGCGACATGCAAGTAATATAAATATTTGCAAGTAGTATAAAGACGAATTATGAATACTTATGGAACACATGCAATTCAATTGTATGAAAGCATCCAACTTATATTTTTAGGTTGTTATGTTTTTGATCTAGTATATTCCTCAACAGATTTGTGTGTTCAAAGATTGGGTTTTTGGAAGCTGATTGGATCATGGGGTTGCTATACTAATCAGTGGCTTCATTCACTGTTGAGTTCTACAGCTGCTAGGAGGTGTGCCTCGTTGGAAGAAGTGGGTCACTGGACTGTAATTTGAATATCCTTCCCTGGCTCCTCCCTTTGCTCTTTACTTCCTGGCTTCCATGAGGTAAACAACTTACCTTCACCCAGACCCCTTCCACCGTAATGTGTCTGCACTGGAGCTCACCAACCATAAACTGAAACTGCTGAAATCATGAGCCAAAATAAGATTCTCCTTTAAGCTGAGAATGTCAGGTATTTTGTCTCAATCATGGGGAAGTGATTAATACAGTGGGTAAAATATTTGAATAGATGTCTCAGTAAAAAAATGCATTATTGATTAACAGACACATGAGAAGATATTTCACATCTTTGTTCTTTAGGGAATTTCAGATTAAAAACACAATCAAGGTTTTATATCCCACTAAGAGGGCTCCATGAAGAAAGACAGCACTGCCTGGTATTTCTGAGGACATGAAGAAGCCAAAACACTCATTCTTTGCTGGTGGGAGTCTAGTGGTGCAGACACTTTAGAAAAACAGTTTGGTACCACTTTAGAAGGCTAAATATAGAGTTGTCGTGTGGCTCAGGAACTTCTAGGTGTCTATCCAAGAGAAATCAAAACGTATTTCCCCACAAAGACTTGTCTGCAAGTGTCTATGGCAGTATTATTCGTAATAGTGAAATATGGAAAAGTTCAGTGATCTGTTAACTGTCCAATAGATACACAACTGTATAGGCACCTACGATGGAATGCTATCCAGCAATAAAAAATAATAAATTACCAATACATACTGCATCATGGAAGAATATCAAAAATATCATGCTAAGAGAAAAAAGCCAAATCCAAAAGTGTACTTATTGTATGAGTCCATTTGTATGCCATCCCCAGAAAAGGCAAATTTATAGAGATGGAAAACAGATCAGTGTTTGCCTGAGGCTGGGTATGGGAATGTGGGTTGACTGCAAATGGGCATAAGAGAACTTTTGAGGCAATGGAAATGTTCTAAAGCTGGATTATGATGATGATTGCACAATGCAAAAGCCATTAAACTGTATATTTACGGTGGTGCTGGCGCACACCAAGGGAGAACTGAGCCGCCCTCCGGTGCTGGGCGCCGCCTGACCCCGGAGGAGAACCAAATGGGCCGAAACCGGCCCCCACTCGCCGGCCCCGCGTGGTGCTGGCGCACACCAAGGGAGAACTGAGCCGCCCTCCGGTGCTGGGCGCCGCCTGACCCCGGAGGAGAACCAAATGGGCCGAA
>RJWM01028660.1:0-25365 GCA_004363535.1 Dasyprocta punctata
CTTTCTTCTGTAACTCTCTGTCCCTTCCAACAGATGGCTCTGAGGCTCAGCCATTCCATTTGAATGATCCATGGTTGAGGATCAAACTGATTGTTTTGCGATCATAGAGCCAGCTTGAAGATCTGCCTTGGATTTATTTCCTTGCCGTCTCTGTGTTCTTCACCTCTTCTTCCCTTGGCTTCGCTGAAAGTTACTGTGCCATGTAAACCTTGCCTTAGGCTCTGTTTTCTCAGAAACCCAAGCAAGACACCCAGCCTTCTTTTGAGATTCACTTACCTGTCCAGGAAATGGTTGTTTGTTGTGTGATCAGGGTGCCTGTCCACTGGACTGGGAATGGGTACCTGTCCCAGTGTGGTCTGATATTAGTAGCTGGACTTTGACTTGTTATGTGAAGGTGGTCACTGAATGGAGACGAGCTGAGTTAAATATTGTTCCTCTCTCAATTCAAATGTAACAAAGAGAAGTGTTCAGTGGGCAGTGGTTATTGCGTAAAGAAACCAGCTGCTTTATTGAGTCATGTATAAAAAAAGCAGGAAGTGTACGTGTGTGTGTGTGTGTGTGTGTGTGACAGAGGCAGGGAAGGGATGGAGCCACACCTGCATTTTCAGGACCAGTTTCAGTTGTTCCTGAGGCTACACATTTCCGTATAACTTGTATAATTTCCTGTATTGGTTCAATGAATATCCTTCTTCACTTGAACTAGATTCTGAACTAGTTTCTAACCAACTAGAATATAATCCCTTTTCCTATCCAGATGGCTTTGTGACATTTCACATATCTTTGTAATTCAAACATTTTTCTAGGATATAATGAGTTCTATTTTCCTTTCACTAAAATCACCTAAAATGTGGTGAGGTTTTTCTTTCTTTCTTTCTTTCTTTTTTTTTTTTTTTTTTGAGCCATACCCCCAGATATTTCTCCCCATATCCTAGAAATTTTATTTTTAATTATAATTTTGTTTCTGGCTCCCATGCCAATTGGTGATCTGGGACCAAACAGACACCTCAGCATCATCTGGTCTGTTAGCTACACTGCTGTGCCCCCCCCCCTTTCTAATCATTCTTTATTTCCTTGGCATTCAAGGAAAATATACCACTTTCCTTTCACATGATTAGTAAGCTTCTCTGTAATGCCAGTTCTTTTCTTACTTCCTGCAGGTGATTTTTTACTCTGGCCACCATACTTTTGGTGCCCTATGGTTCTCTCTTTTTAAAAGTCTGACCACTTTTGTTTTCTTTGCATCATACTCTTCTATTCTTTCACCTCTGCCATGGTTTGAATGTGTCTATCTCTTCAAAATCCACACATTGGAGCCTAACACCAGAATGACAGTATCAGCAGGTGGAGCCACTAAGAGGTGATTAAGTCACAGAGGGGACTAGTGCTCTTACAAAACAGGCTGAAAGGAGTAGCTTAGACTCTTCTGCGTGTCCCCCTTCCCTTCCACCATGTGAGGACCCGTGGCCATCAGTAGAGCAGAGAACAAGCTCTTCCCATTCACAAATCTGCCAGCACCTTGATCATGGACTGTCCAGCATCCAGAGCTATGAGAGACAATTTTCCATTATTTATAAATCTATAGCTTTTGGTTGTAGCAGTGCTATAGTTCAACTATGCAGTGTCCTCCAAAGACTTACGTTCTGAGGGTTTGCTATGCCATGCAGCAGTGTTCAGAGTGGTGACTAGAGAGGTGACTAGACCATAAAAGTGCTACCCTCATCTGTGCATTAACCCACTGATGAGTTCATATGTGAATGGGCTATTAGGAGGTAGGTAAGGCCCCACAGGGAGAAGCAGGGGGCATGCCTTTGAAGGATATTTCTCGTCTCTGGCCCCTCCCTCTCTCTCTGCCAATCCCTCATCCTCTTTGCTTGCTGGCTGCCAGGAGGTAAGCAGAGTCGCCCTACCACAATCCTCTGCCATGATGTTCAGCTTCTCCTCAAGCTATTGACCATGGACTGAGACCTCTGAAACCATGAGCTAAAATAAATCTTTCCTCCTTTAAATTTTTTATGCTGGGTATTTTGTCACAATGACAGAAAGTTAACACAAGCAGCATGAAGACACTAAGACAGTCTTTATACTATAAATCACATTAACTGTTGGCCTCTTTTTTAAGAAACCACATGACGATTTCCTGGGAGATTTAAATAAGGCTTTCTGTCGTGCAGGCAGACAAATGCCTTTAATTAATTTAGCTTTACTGGCTTTACACTTAGGGGACATTCTTCCTGTACATGGCTGTTTTAATTTTTAGCATTGTTGAAAACTTTTATTATGTAGGTTTCTAGCAGTAAAAACGCAATGCCCCAAAGGAATTTCCCTGATCACAACCCTCTGCCTCTGCGTATTGCCCTTTCATGGTTCTTTGCTTTTGAGGCAGAGTTGAAAAATCCTCTTAAAATGTAGAATGCCTCTGATGATGTGTGTCCTGCCTGCTTTTGCAGCCTTGCCCTTTCTCCTTTTCTGCCCACCTCTAATTCCTAGGATTAAAATGGGTGGCCTGGGGCAGACGCTGCCTGCCGTCTGCTTACATCCAGTCCTCTATAAGAAAAGATTCCCTCACTGTTGGTTAGGTACATGGCTGCTTGGAACAAAGGCAGCCTCTTTCCTAGCTAGATGAGATCACATGATAACCTTCTGGCTGAAGAAATGGAAAGGAAAAAAAAAAAGAGGGGCAACTTCTGGACAGGCTCTTAAAGGGAGGCAGTGTGCTCCTTCCCTCCTCCCACGGCCTCCTTCCCATATCATGGCTGACTACTATTCAAGGCCATGAAACTATAGATGGTGAAGTGGAAATCCAGATGTACACTAAGTCAAAGATGGCCATGGTGGCATGACTCTTATTTCTAAGTGATTGAAAGATATATTTATATGTATCACTAGGAATCTGGGTTCTGTTACAAGGAGCCAATCCATACCCCGAATAGCACAGCATTGGTACTGCAAGTGGAGTACTGTAACAAAACCTAAACACAGGGCAAGCTGGGTGGGAGAACTCAGATGTCCCCAGACGATGAGGACAGATTCACTGAGGCTGCAAAGCTGGAGGTCCACTCCTTAGGTGGAGCAACATCCTGATGAAGATGGCCACTGGTCCTAGGGGAAGAGGGTAGGGAAATTTGGACGCTTGGCCCCGTGTTGACTGCTCCATTGTGTTTTCAGAAAACGTCAGTGAAAGAGAGGAACAGCCAGGCAAGAAAGCCACCTTTCTCTGTGCCCTGCATGCTACATTGACGGGCAGGCCCATGGGTTAAGAAAATACTTCTGTATAGGAGCAGTGAAAATGATGGCCACAAAGTAGAAGGCTTAGCAAGGGAATAGTTTGACGGCCAGTGCTACCAGACTGCTGGCCGAGTTGGGACAAAGAGTGGTACCATCCCACCCAAGCACATTTGTTTCAGATGCCTCAAAGTTGTTGTCATTAAATTGAAAGAGCACAGACCAGCTGAACCAGATGCCTGGAAAGGATTAGGGCCTTTAGGAAAAGGCAGGCAGGCAAGGGCATGGGCTCCAAGGTCATGGGATACAGGCGGCATTCTCTGTTGTCATCTGCGCATTACGAACCTGCTTGCCTCTTTCAGGTGATCTGCCTTGAGAACTTAGCAGACTGTACGCAAAGCTAGAGACCATTCTCATGAACTCTTGAAAGTCAAGGTCAAAACAAAATGAAACTTTTTTTTTTTTTTAAACTTCTACTGAGTTCTGTCTAAAAACAATTTTTAAATAGAAGGTAACCTAAAAGGCACTTGGGGGAAAACATCTGTGATGTCTTGGACCCCACTCGGAGTTTGGCTGCCCAACCAGAAGGCAGTGGTGGGTGTCTTGAGCGTACTTTTTCCTGTCCTTGGCTGGTGACGTGAGGAACTTTCCAGAGTACTGAGAGGTAATCCTCCCCTGGAAAGCCGCTCACTTCCTTGTGGCACCACCTGGAAAGACTCTACCTTCGTCAAGGGATACGCTTTCATGTATTTTGCTAAACCACAGAGAAAAGAAAAAAAGCAACTGAGTTTTTACCGTGAAAGTCAATACTGTGGTCACAGTTGAGATGTGATTAGCAGCAACAGGAAGAGGCAGGCCAGGTAAATCCGGGACCAGCAGAAGGGACAGGTGGGACGTAAAATGCCAGTGATGGATGGGGAGGTCAGGTGGTACCAGGAAGGGATGTGAGTGAGCCAAGGTGGGGAAACAAGAGTTGAGATTCAGAGATAAGAGGCTGAAGAGAAAGAGCATCCCAATGAGGAAGGACACATGAGCAGCTCAGAATCAAGTCCCACAAGGCAGGAATGGGGCACAGGCAGGTTCCTGCAGGTTGAACGTGGTGTCAGAACCTGGGGTGACGAGGCTTAATACCTTTGAGTACAGTGTTGGCGGGGGGGACTTCTGAGGCCATGGACCAAGCAGGCAGCGGGTCAGAATCCAGGCGGAAAGAATCAGCCCTGAAGCCCACGTGCCCACTCAGAAACTGGGGAGCGAGGCAGGCACCCTAGCTTGATGTCAGATACTCATCTCCTAAGGGAGGAACTGCTCAGCACACCCTGGCCGCAGCGTAGACAGGAGAGCTACCGAGGGTAGGCACAGTACACGTGCTGTCCTGGAGGAGGAGGTGGGGTCATAAACCACATTTTTCTTGATACACATTGGCACTGACTAAGTCAATGGAGAAAAAGCCCAAGGGTTTCTTATTACTTGGCCCTTACTTCAAACATCAAACTCATCTTCTTTCCCTTCCTCCACTGGAGTCCCCATCTCTGTGAGTCATGAATACCTACTGGGGGGAGGGAAGGTATTTCCAGTTGTGTTACCCCCTATCTGTTCTTGGACCCCAAGTCCTAATGATTTTATTTATTAAGTAAAGCCAACTCCCCACTTGTTCTTACCTCATCACCGTCATCTAATGATGATTACACCCCCGCCATTTCCCTCACTCCAGGACTGTGCTAGGATCTCACTGGGGCAAACTCACTTCACCCCCAGTGTAGGGAACCAGGAGCAATGGTGTCCCCATTATACAGAATAAAGAAAAACAAACTGAGGCACAGAAAAGTTAGGTGGCTTTCCAAAGCTCACCCAGCTGGTAAGCAGTGGAGTCAGGGACCTCAAACGTAAAAGAGTAGCCCATCGCAGAGGCTGTGCTCAGATTACACTCACTGTCCAACAGCAAAGGAGGAAAGGAGGTTGGGAATACCCATAGCCTGCTGAGGATGAACGCCAGCTGTACACCAGGCCCTGCCCGAGGGCTTTGCTTTTACTTTATCTACTCCTCCAGGCAATCCTGCTCTGCAGATGAGGAAACCGGGGCTCAGGGAAAGGCTGAGTCTGAATGGTGTCTGTGTTCAGCCTGCTTGGTAGAGATCAGAGAACAGCGGCCCATTGTTACAGCCACTCCCTGAGCTTGCGGGAAGGCAGGAGGAGCACAGTCTGCAGCTGGTCACTTCCTGTTACTGCCCTGGCATCCAACCTGGTTCACAGAGCTTGTCACATGCCGGCTGAGGGACCAGAGCCGGGCTCATGAGGCCAACAATGAGCAGTCCGTTTGGTGCAACAATAACTGAGAGATATATCCCAAGTCACAGATCTTTAGTGCACATATGTAAAATCACCTCACCTTGCAAAGAGCCTTTACCCTCACGCTTTCTCCCTCGATTTCTCTCTAGTCTCCCTCCTACAGGGCCTACTTCATGGGTGTGTGGTTGGCATAACCACACGTGGCACAGGCTCAGGGGAAGGTCAGGCATGCAACTGGCCACAAAGCCAGGCCCGGGAAGCTTGAGCGTTGCCCTCCTTCAGGAAGTATCCCTTTCCCAAGGGTGCAGTATGAATTGGCAAACGAAACACACCATGACAAAGGTCCTCAAAAAATTATAAATCAAATTACTTACAGTATGATTTAGCAATTCCACTTCTGAATACACACCCAAAGAATCGAAAGCAGGGTCATGAAGAAAGGTGTGCACACCCCTGTCCACAGATTTGCAGCACTATTCACAAGAGCTAAGTGGTGAAAACAACTCAAAAGTCCCTTGATGGATACACGGAGGAACAAAATGTGATCCACCCACTTAATGGAATATTATTCAGCCTTGAAAAGGGAACGGTATTTTATATACAATGTGAATGAACCTCAAGAAAAGTATGCTAAGTGACAAAGGCAGATACACAAGGACAAATACAATGCTACTCTGCTTGTATCAAGTTATTAGAGTAGTCAAATTCATTGACCCAGAAAGTAGAACAGTAGGCGCCAAGAGCTAGGGAGAGGAGTGAATTGGGAGTTAGGGTTTATTGGGACAGAGTTTCAGTTTGGGAAGATGAAAAGAGTTCTGGAGATGGATTGTGGTGACAACTACCCAACAGTGTGAACGGGCCCGACGCCATTCAGCTGTGCGCTGAAGGTGACTCGGACAGTAAATTTTATGTTATGAATATTTTACTAAAAAGCTAAAAAGCACACAAAACAGCAAAACAAAGTTGAGACAGACATCAGTGAAAAAAAAGGGAGGGAAAGTTTTTTTGCTGCTTTGGGGACAAGGGACCCCACAGTGTCCGGCACAATCTGCAGGTAACCCTGCCTGTATGTAATACAAGTCTATTTCTTTCTCACCTCACTCATCTGTCATAGCTTTACTCGCTTAAGCCAGAGGTGACACACTCTGTCTGATGTAGGGACAGTGGCTTGGGAAGCATGTCCCCTGCAGAAGGGGTCACAGGGACAGGAAGGGATCCCCTGAGCCCCTCCTCTGCTTGCCTTCTGGACGATGGTTCCTGCACTATGGGCTACGTCAGCCCGCAGGAGAACTTGCTAAAAAGCCCGATTTGGAGACCCAACCTTGAGATCCAATTTGTCATGGAGGAGCTGGAGGCTAGAGACTGTGTTAAGGCATTTCCACACTCATCCTCGGCCTGGGTCCAGGGAAACGGGCTCTAGGAGCTGCAGAAGGATGACAGGACCGACTCACCGCTTCGGTCACACCCTCCAAGGCTCAGGTCCCACTTTGTCTTGTCTTTGGAAAACTATCATTCTCAGATGTGCGTTCGTTTTCTAACAAGGATGTGGGCTCCTTTCCTAGCGGCCAGGCAAAGCTCCTTCCTCTCTCCATCCTCTCACGGAGCCCCCTCCATGGCGATCTGGTCCCCTGAATAACCACTGATGATGTTAACCAGGGAAACCTTGGTGTCCCGGATGAAAGCTGCCTACCAGGCTGCTGAGGGCTCTCTGGTGAATGGACAGAAAGGAGGCTTTGCAGGCCACCCAGGGCCACCAGTGGTTCTGATGGCCACCCGGGGCAGCAGGCATGGTCCCACATGAGGCTTGATCTGAATGCAAAGTTAACAAAGCCTGCCTGCTTTCTAAAGCCTGAGGGGTTCACCTTACTGGCTTCTCCAATTGCTTTCCCCTGCTTTGGACTGAAAGATTTCCGACTCCAGCACTGGTTCTCCTCCGAGACCCCCACGAGCTGAGGGCCCCTGCCTTCCCCACCTGCAGGCATGAGGTAATGCCCCAGCAGCCGGGTGGAGGCCGTGCAGATGGCCTGGGCAGGCCCCCCACTCCGCCCTCCGTCTCGGACGGAATGAAAACCTGCCAACCTATCTGCCAGAATCACACCGAAGAAGAAAGGAAATTCATCTCTTAAGAACAGGCGGGAGGCGGATGACTGAAGTCTCAAAGAATGCTGTGGTTGGACCTTTTTTTGGTTGTTTGTTTTCTGCACAATCTGTCTCTCTGACTGGGCCGGGTGCCGTGCTGCCCGCGACAAAGGCCTCTTTCTTACGACACTTTAATAGCTCCAGCGCGGGGGACAGCCCTGATTCTACCAGGCGTGCAGGAGAGGAGGAACAGGGCTGCTTTCTGCAACTTGGCCTGAGTTGAACTGAGCCAGACTTAAGCAAAAAACGAAACTCAAAATCCCAAGCTTTAACCTCCTATTAAAGGGGTAAGAAAGGCCAACTGCATCACATAGGGAAAAGCACAGTTTAAATTATGACTGTGACTTGAGGGTTTTGTGTCAGCTGTGGGAGGAAGTGGCCGTAGCTATGAGGGGATGGCAGAGTCAGGAAGATCCAGATGGGGCATGGGGAGGCCCTATGTGTGACGTTCTTAGGCTGTTATAACAAAGCACCACCTACTTGGCAGCTTCGGGTAGCAGGGATTTGTCTTTATGGATCCGGAGTCTCAAAGTCCAAAGTCAAGGTGTCCACGCTCCTTTGAAGGCTCTAGGGAGGATCCTCCCTGCCTCTTCGGGTGGCATCTGGCAATCCTTGGCATTCCTCGGCTTGTAAATGCACCTCGCCAACCTCTGCCTCTGTTGTCAACCGGGCGTGTTCCCTCCGGGTGTCTCGGCGCCATCACATTCTCCTATGTCTCTCTTTCCTGCTGTCTTATCGGTTACCTAGTTCTACTGGATTTAGGACCCACTGTAATCCAGGATAGGCTGATCTTTACCAGTTCCATCTGCAAAGACCCCATGGCCAAATAAGGCCACATCCTTAGGCACTGAGAATTAAGACTTCAATATGCCTCTCGGGGACACAATTCCACCATCAACCCCTCCGCAACCTTTGCCCTATACCTGGCCCCTCCCATCTGACCACCTATTCCAGGAGGTAAGGCTGCGAGATATAAGTCCTGGCATAATGCGACTCGGTCACCCTAGGGCACTTTTAAAGGTTCCTCTTCTTCCATTTTCTGCCCTTGGCAACTTGCTACAAGAAGGTAGCCAGCAGGGGTTACAATTCTTGTTTTTCTTTTTCTCTTTTTCTCTTTGTCTTTTTTCTTTCTTTCTTTCTTCCTCCTCCTCCTCCTCCTCCTCCTCCTCCTCCTCCTCTTCTTCTTCTTCTCCTTCTCCTCTTCTCCTTCTCCTTCTCCCCCTCTACCTCCCCCTCCTCCTCCTCCTTCTCCTCTTACTCCTTCTCCTGCTCCTCTTCCTCCTCCTCCTCCTCCTTTTTGGTGCAGCATTAGGGACCAAACCCAGGGATGCTTGACCACCGAACTACAGCCTCAGCCCTTTTTAATTTTTTTTTTTTTTGAGACAAGATCTTTCTAGGTTTTTCAGGCTTGCCTCAAACTTGCAATCTTCCCTCCTCAGCCTCCCAAGAAGATGGGGTTACCAATGTGTGCCATCAAGCCTCGCTGGCTCATGGTCTTACCAGAGCAACAAACTCCTGAAGAAATGCTCAGAACCATTTTTCACATGTTTGCTCCCAATGGGATTGGCTAGAAAATTTCTGTTCCTCACTGGGGGTTTTGCACATACCTCCTTTTCCCAACATTTAGAAAACTCATCTGACAATCAAGCCAGATCTTCTAAGATAGAAACATTCAGAATACTCACAATGAAAGATCAGATGTTTTCTGCAGTAGAGCTGGCCCCATTTTCCCCACCACTTTGGGGGACAATTTTTAAGTCTTTAGGGTCACAGGGGGTATGCGACCTAGGAGACAGAGGAGCACAGTGGTTAAGGGTAGGAGGAGCCACAGACAGGGCTGAAACCCCACCTCTGTCCTGGACTCTGTGCCCCTTGGGGACATTCCACATCTAAAGAATGGGGTGACAACTTCTCCCTGATGTGGGCCTTGAGGATTAGCCAATGCATGTGAGACAGTGAGCCCAGGGCCTCCGTGTGGAGGGTACTCAGGAAACCTTCGCTTTTGTGATTGGTTTTGATGAATAGATGAACCAAATCCTGAATCTGCTACTTGCCAGGAGAATGACCTCCAAGAAGTTCCCTCAGTCTCCCGGGGCTTCGTGGCCACATCAGACTAAACAATCATGCCAACGGCCCACATGTCCTGTGTCCCTACTGCGTGCCACAGGGGCACGAATGGCCCTACTCTGCCTTTCACAGTTACTCTGAGCAAAATGCTTTGAAGTGCAGGCCCCTCCCAAGGGAGCTCACCAGCCCTCAGGCTTTTTCAGGGGGGCCCAGAGCTCCCTTTTGGAGTTTGCCCTGAAAGATAACTGCTTTCTCCCCTGAGCTGCTTGTGCCAACCTCCTCTTGGGAGGATGGATGGGACAGCAATGGGAACAGGGGCTTGAAAGGAAGCCCGGGCATGTGCAGGGCCTCAGACAGCCACACAGGGAGTGCGCTGCTGCTCTCAAAGAGCTCCCCGGCGTCCCTCCCACCGGCTGCTCCCAGCTAACACAGGGCACGTTGTGCAGAGTCAGCTCTAGTGCCAAGATGTCCAGCTCCTGTCGCCAGGGACTTGGGTGGGAGTGGCTTGGGCAGTGGTGGAGGAGGAAGGGGCCACAGCATAAAGGGGCCCTTGTGCTGCTGACAGGGGAGCAGCCACTGCTGTGCAGACAGGGGGGTGGCATGGTGGCCTCCTGGCTCTGAGAGGGCGACTTGTGGCGTTAGATCATCGCAGGGGCCTACAAGGGGTGTAGGGAATTAGAGGAGTAGCTCAGGTTGTCTGGAGGAGCTGCCTGTGCTGAAGCCGTCTGTAGGATTCTCAGCAGGACATCACACTCCAGGGCACAGCTGGGTCCTGGGGACTTGGGAACATAGAATGGGAGGCCCAGTTCTGCTGCCAGTGAAGGCACAAGATGGAGAAAAACACCACTGAGGCCACAGGCAGTACAGGGCGAGGGTCAGGAAGGAGCATGTGAACTCCATGCTGAGACAGGACAGTGAAGTCTGCCCAGCAGGTGGGAGGACTGGGAAAGAGAGGGCAGGAAGCTGACACCCAGAATCAGGCCCAGGGCCTGAAAAACATGTGCAAAAGCAGCTACACAGTAGAGAGGTTGCTACACCAGAGCCATGTATGGGACCCGGGCCCCTGAAGTCGTGGAAGCCACCCCACCCCAGCTCTCCTGGGATGGTAGGGGTAGCAGCTCTCATCCTGCAACCTGGGCTGCACAAGAACAGCTGATCAGCTATTTGGGGGCGGGCCAAGGGGACAGAACAAGATCTGTGTCATACATAGCCCTATCATACACTGCAAGCTTCCATGGGTGCTCTTCAGGTGTAAACTCAGTTAACTATGGGAACGACTCATTGTGGCAGCCGCTACTGATCTCATTTTGCAAACTAGGAAACTGATATGAAGAAGAAAAGCACTCTATCACATCACAGAGCCAGTGAGCGGCTGAACCAGGATTCGAACCCAGGGAGTCTGGGTAGGGAACCCATGCTTTCAATATCCTGTTACATGCCCTGTCCCCATACTCCCCAAAATGTCTGCAATTAGGGAGATTGCAAAGCAAGCAAGGGCCATCCCCTCCCTCAGGATGGGTCTGGGAGGCTAGCAACTGGGCGTGTGCCTTACTAGGGACAGAAAACCCCTCTGAATCAGTAAAATGGGCCTCCCCTGGGCCCTACCTCCCGTGTGATGACATGGTGAGAGATCAAAGGCACAGGACAGTTCAGGAATGGACCCCTAGCAAACACTCAGGCAGTGGCCACCTACAGTGACCCTCAAGGGCTGAGATGCAGGATGCCGACCCTGAGCAGGACCGCCATGGTGAGGGTGCTTTCGTGCTGGAGAAAGGAAGCTTTGAAGGTTACAGTAAGGTCTTCACCAAATCTGTGTCCTTCTCTTTTGTTATATAAGGTGATTTTTAAAACTCCATTGCCTCCCACAAACAGTTAAACATAGAGTTAACACAGGACCAGCAAGTCCATGCCTAGCTATGTGCCCCAGAAAGGTGAAGACAGCCCCTCCCCGCACAAGACAGGGTGCAGTCACAGCAGCCCGGGGTACCCTGCACCCTGGAGGAACGGTAGACACCCACAAAGCAAAGCACCTCCTGCCTCGCCACAAGGATCTTAAGGATCCTTCCTCTGCTTCCTGCGGCCACAAACCCTGGGTGTGAGCAGCCTGGGGACTGTGACTCCTCCTCCCAAGTAGATGTCCCTCCCCTCCCTGTCTTTGTCCTTCTCCAAGGTGGTTTCCACACACAGGGAAGCAAGCCAGACAGAAACATTTAAAAAGTACATCACCTTGTTTTAGAGAAATGGCATTTTCAACATAGATTAAAGCAGAGTAGCAGAATAAATCTGATGGTCCATCTCACCTCTCTGTATTGGCCCGAAGAGTCCAAAGGGAGCAACTGGCACGAAGAATAAACTCAGTGTCAAGTGTTATTGTATCAGGTTTTCATATTGTAAGTTTCACAGAATTGAAACACAGGTAGGGGAGGGAGGAAAGTAATTTCTTACTTGGAAGAAAGAAAGAAAGAACTTTGCTTTATAAGGAGCTCATGGACTAACATTTGGCAATAAATACATTTTCTGATAGAGGGTCTATCTCATAAAACAATGGACAGTTCATGATGGTTCTTTTCTGGCATCTTTCATTCAATGCAATGGCAAGATATAAAAGGTTCCAGTCCTCCATCACTCCTCACGTATTTGAGGGGCATTTTAGCTTTCCCACAAAGCCCAGTAGTCATGGACCCATAATATAATCCATCTCTCTCATGTGATATATCATGGAAACTGAGACTTATATACAGAGGGCCAAGAACCAGGTGAATTATCATTAGGTGGACTTTTATCAACTTAACAGATGTTATGAGAAGACTGATTAAGATGAACATCTCCCTTCATAACCCTCCTGGCATTTGCTCTGAAGCACCGTGTGTGTGTGTGTGCGTGTGTGTGTGTGTGTGTATAGCAGAGAATTTCTCAGTCCTTGAGCGGAAAACCACCCTACAGAGTGAGACACGCCACCCTCCCTGACATGGGTCAGAAGACACAAATGGCAGTAACTGGATTTACCAGCAAGGCCATCCAGGGTCACACCCAATGATCATCCAAAACTTGGACTAGGTGTACTGCCTGGGGAAAGCAGCAGTGTAGTTACAGTCAAATGCCACCTTCCAGATTCTCTGCTATATCATCTGTAGAGATAGCAGCCTCGGGTCACGGAGAGATTGCCTTTGTCTGTGCAGATCTGGGAAATGAAGGACACAGTTCCCAAGGGGCAGCTCTTATGCCCTGTGACTCCTGCTCAAAGAAAAACTGCACATACACAGTTTGTGGAGAGATGCGAGGAGTTGAGAGAGAAACAAGACACATGTGAGTAGAAAATACTGTCACTCTTTTCTGTAAAATGCCGCGCTCACTGGGAGAAGCAACGTCATAAAACACCATGGGAAGAAGGATGAGAAAAGAGAGAGAGTGACAGAGGGAGGTAAGAACTGGCCAGCTTTGGGCAAGGCCACCGCAGACGGGTCCCAAGATGACTTTCTTAGCCCTGTGCCCGGGCCAGCCTCCTGTCTTGTCTTGCTCCTTTAACTCAGTGCACCTCCTAGACAATTTCCCAAGCTCCCTCAAAGACTCTGGCGTTTGCTATAATCTATAAGTTATATCCGAGCTCTCTGAAGTCTCTCCCTGATACAACTCCCTTATGTGGAACTTGCAAACATGTTTTCAAGGACGGGAGAGGGTATTCCTGGTTTCAATTGGGATAAAGGAAGCAAAATGCAGCAAAAACACAGGAGTCAGGAGCCACCCTCGGAGGGAGAGCAAGGCTGAAATACCCTGGAGGTCCCTCTGCCCTGGAGATGTCAGCACAGCCATCCAGAGGCATGGCAGCCCCTCGTGAGGGCAGGGGAAAGAGCCCAGGGTCTAGGAATCAGGCAGGGACCCTTTAACTCCTGACCACCAGTGTCCCCTATTTTACACTTATTTCTCCGTGTACAGTCACAACAAAACTGTGTTTTTATTCCCTGGCACAAGAAAGATGATAAATCTTGTAAGGTCTGAATCGAATGAGACGTGAAATATTAGGGTCAAAATTGGTAGAAGATGCCATTTTAAAAAATGTACAGAGAATGTTTATAAACCTGTGCACACATGGCATGCGGGTGTACCCACACACATGCACGCACACACACGCACACACACGATCCGACTTTTGCAGGGGTGACTTCTATACAAGCAGAACACCGACAGGCTCAGAAAGCAGCTTATCTCAAGTACCTTCAGAGGTCTTTTTCTCTTTTGTTACACTACCTAACAAGCTATGTGGCAAGACTACCGCGTGGTGGCGCTGTCTGCCAGTCACTGCCTGCCCGCGCTTTGAAATTCCACTGTAGGACAGAAGAGGAAAATGTGAGTGAAGGAACTGCCATAGATTGCTGTAGAACTTCAGACAAGGCAGTTCGTTGGCTCCAACAGCAGGGCTGTTGTGATTGCAGTGCGCCCTGTGATTGCAGTGCGCCCTGTGATTGCAGATAAGAAGGGCAGAAGGGTGAGAGGAGCGCAGCAGGGAGGGGCACTGCTCTGTTGAAGGCTAGGGGCTGTGAAATGAAGGTGTGAAGTCTTTCTCCCCACGTGCCCTGCCTGCCATCATGCTTAGGTCTGTACTCTCAAGCTGGAGACCACATTCCAGGGAGACTTGCCGGGGAATGGTGAGACCCAATTCAGAGGGCAGGAGGGTCAAAACCAGCAGCGGGGTGGGAGGCAAGATCTCCCCAGGATTCCCCAGAAGTCTGGAAGACTTGCTTCTGTGTGAGTAGGTCTAGAAGTGCTGCGGGTCTGCTGTGTGGATGTTTGGCGGGAGGCAGCAATAGCTGCTTGCTTGTTAAAAGATGCTTCAGTGAAATATAACCTGAGAGTTGTATTTAAGCTTCCTGAGGTCACTCCCTTCCACAACAAAGTCCCTTCTTTAACTTTCTTATATGCTATTTGCAAACATATTTTCGAAAATCCACTGGAATGACATAACTAGACACAGATATGTAACATGTCTACACCTACGGGCGCACTTACCAACTGGCTCATATTGGTTAATGTCCAGGAAAACGTCTCTTGCCACTTTTGTTTCTAAATAAATGGTTGTTCAGTTAACTAATGACCACTCTCTTAAATGATTAATAGTACACCACAGATGTACTCTGCAAGCCAGGGAAAAGAATTCATCTGATTTATGATCTCTACTCTTTGATCTGAGAGGCAGACCTGGACTTTAAAGTTGGTTTTAATGCCTCCATGCATAATTTAATGAGGCATATTAGCTCTAAACACAGGCTAATCAGCCAGACATCCTTTACTAAGTGTCTGGGCATTGAGTAGCGTTAGCCGGCTGAGACACGTCCAGCCATACCTTGGGGAGGTGCATTGCACTGTGATGTCTGCAGCCAGCTGCCTGTGCTGTGTGGTCTGCTCCGGGACACCTGCTGCACCTGGCAGTCAAGGTGTTGCTCATGTTCTGGGTGCACCTCCCAAACAAAGCAGAAGGTTGAAGCATAAACCACCTTGCTCTCCCTTCTGCTTTGAGTTAAGCCAGGCATTAAGCGAGCTGATGGTACGTCTCATCTCCAGAGAACCCATGCTTCAGAGCTAATGATACTTCAGGAACAGAAAACCACTTAAGCATCCAACTCCCCAAAGATATCTTGACCGAAGAATGTCTTTGTGGTTGAAACCAAATTAAATCAATGTGGGACCAGGCCAGAAAGAAAAAGAAGCTGTTTCCCTTAGTCTGAGGGCTTCCCTTGGCTGGCCAAGAGTTCATAATTCAGGGGATGCCGGCTGCTGAAGGAACAAGTTGGTCCACCCTGATGGAAAGAGGAAGGAAAGGTGGGTAGCGCCAAAGGAGCTGGGTAGACTCCAAGAAGGGAAGGCAGTAACAGCACATAGACACCAGGTGGCAGCAGCCACACACTGATGTTGGGCTAGGAACCTCCTGGTCAGAAACTCCTTAAGTGGGAATTATGGAATATTTACTTTTTACTATTCTTTCCTATCATGGTCGAGGTGAGGTCACAGGTGAGTGACGAGGACCTCCTACTTCAGGATGCCATCCAAACAGGGCACAATGAGGTGGTCGTGAAAAAGGCCATTGCTGTCTGGAGCTTTATAGATGAATCCGAGCTGAAGAGATGGACTGTGACCACTAAATTAGGGATCTACAAACCTTTTGTAAAGGGCCCAAATAGCAAATATTACTAGCTTTCTGGCCTTACGATTTCTGGGGAAATGATTCCACTCAGCCCATGTAGCAGTATACAGAGCCACAGACAAAGTCAACGAACAATGTACTGTGTCTCAATAAAGATTTATTTATAAATAAATATTGGGCCAAATTGGGTCCACAGACTATAAGTAGTATACTGAGCCCAATGCTAAATGAGCAGGAAGTACTGACTGGCTCACATAGCTGTGCAAGTCAAAAATACGGTAAATCAAAACATGTGTTTGCTACACCTAACCTACTAAGCATCCTAGCTCGGCCACACAGTCACTTTAGGATACCAGTTATTTCCCCTGTGTCACTGCCCAGTCATGTGATGGAGGACTGATTGGCCTAGGAAAAGTTCAAAAATCCAATAAAAGCAGAGTCTCTGCTGAATGCTTCTGCACCACCATAAAGTTGTTAGTGGAATCATCATAAATCGGGCCCATCTGTCTGCCACAGGCGTGTGCTGGGGCTAGGGTAGCTCTGTCCCCAGCCCTTGTAACAGTGCTCTTTTCTCCCCTCTCGGCCCCTTCCACAGTGCCACACAGCTAACCTATGCCTCCTTGGTGTGCAAACTTGAATGCTACCTTCCACCCAACAACAAAACTACCGGACACTGGCGTCAGTGGGGACCATGTGTAAAAGTGCTTCCTCTGGCAGATTGTCCCTGTCCTCACATGTCAGCTGACAGTCAGCAGGGAGAGGTGAATGCACATTCCGGTCAGGTACTGGATTCTCCACACTGGGCCACCCACCCTCTTCCTCCCCCAGATCTTTCTATCTTAGCCAGATTAATGTCTCGGTCACCTCTGGAGTAGTTATGTCCGTGTCCCACACCAGAGCACACCTGAGCTGTCGCTTCTTGCTGATAGTTCTTCAGCCTGCCTTGATCAAATCCTTCCATTTTCCCATCCACCAAGCACCAGGGAATTCTGTCTCAGGCACATCCCCGAACACATCTCGGGGCCTGCATGGCAACTGCATGCAGCACACCCTGCCCTGTTCATCTCTGCTATCCTGGCTGACTGGACCCATGCGAATACACACAGATCATTCAATGGTGCAGCCCAGAAATGAGTGAAACACTTACCCTTTGCCTAAAGTTCTTGTAGACCATCTGTTTTGTAACAGCACCACAGGGCTGAGACTGTGCTGATCCTACACTGTCTACAGTTTTAGTTGCTCACTAACAAATTACTCTGACTATCTTTTCTAGTATTGATTTTCAATTATATCACATTGAGGTCAGACAATGTGGTCTGAATGATATCGATCTTGGGGAATTTATCTTCTCTGCGGCACAGTGCTAATCAGTTTTGGGGAACATATGTGTCTTGAAAATAATGTATTTTCTTTTTTTCCATTTTTTATGTTATTAGTACACATTTGCAGTGTATAATGATTGTATTCCTCATGGGGAGTGGTTCATGTACCTAACACATCTTAATTCATTTTTCATCCCCTTCCTCTCTCCTCCTTCCATCTCTTGATCCCCTTTGCATTTGAGAAAGATCTATCCCCCTAATTTTATTATCTTTTATTTTGCACTTTATTTATATGTTGGTTTTTTCATATAAGAGAAATCATGCACTATTTAAGCTTATGTGTCTGATTTAAGAATGCATTTCCTAATTGCTGGGCAGGAGCACCACGGAATATCTATACTAGATACTCTGTTCACACTTTATCTGTATCAGAGAGGGCCACTGTACCCCTTTTTACAAGGGTGGTTTTGTCTTTCTTCTTGTAGTTTTCACTACCTTCCTATAAACACTTTGAGTTCATGTGGCATGGGGCATACACCGACACAGGATCACCATGTCATCCTGGAATATCTCCTCCCTTTTATTAAGTGTTGACCTTTATTCTTCATATGATTTCCTGCCTTAAAGTTCACTCTACCTACTGCTAAAATTGTAACACCTGTTTTCTTTTATTAGCATTTGTCGTCTTTTTTCCTTCTACACCTTTGTTTTCAACCTTCCCATATCAAGTTGCGCTGCAAGTGTGCCACATGTAGAATTAGAATTTTAAAATCAAAACCTGTTTATAAAAAGATGAGTGCAATCATCTGACAAATGAATTGTTCCACATTGCTTTTGCATCTCTCATTCCAGTGTTTCTCATGCATTCATTCAGTCATTCATTCATTCATTCTCTCTCCATCCCATTCCCCCATTAGTACAATTATTCTTTCAGGTTCACTAGTGTATTGATGTCTTTTTTCTTCACCTCAACAGCAAGGGTATACATGAATAACATAACTTGCCCTTGGTATTTTCTTTCTGTGAACACTTTAACATGGTGTAAAACAGGAGTAGGTCAAGGATAGCCCAAGGGCCACTACCTGTTTTGGTGAATAAACTTATCTGGGGTCCAGCCACATCCATGATTTATGGATTGTTGATGGCTACTTTAGTATTTCCACAACAGCCTAAGTAGTTATGACAGAGATCCTACATTCCTCAAGACACTTGAGACTATAGGCAAAAGTGGTTAGTTTTTGCCCTAGAATGGCAGTGATATCTTCTTGCACTGTGGAGACTGCAGTTGCTCAGTCTTCTGCTTACACCAAGAAGTCTCCTGTTGTTATGATTTGTGTTCAGATGGCTCCCCCACAAGCCTCATGTAATCATGGACACAGCCGAGTCTGGTGTCCGTGATTGGTTTGCTATTTGGCACTGGGATTGGTGGTGTGAGTGCTGTACCCGCCCAGGGGTGGAGCTGGCATACAGTGTAAGGGTGGGGAAAAGGTGTGTCTTCTCCCTTTCCTCTGTTCGCGCCTTGCTGTTTGCAGCGGTCATAAATAGCTGCCCCTGCCCATGCCATCCTGCCTTGCAGCCAGCTGAGTATGGACTGAAACCCCCAAGAACTGTAAGAAATAAACCTTCCCTTCCCTGATTTTGGGTGTCAGGTATTCTGTCTCAACAAGGAGAGAAAAGTAACTAAGGCACCTGTAGGCCTACCATTTCCAGGTAGGAGCACAGTCTTCGCTGTTATTTCAGGTTTTCCCAGTTGCCAGTGGTCAGAAGGAAAGCGTATTTACATGACGATATGATTGTGTTTATTATCTTATCATGAATCCCATTTCAATCTAAACATGTCTTTTCCATTTCTGAAAGATTCTCTTCTGTAATACTTTAATATTGTTCTCATTTTTCTTATTCTCTCCCTTGGTGATTCATATTAATACTGAATTTATCATTCTATTTTGTGTCTCTTTATTTATCTTTCATAGCTTCCATCTCTTTTTATTCCTCTGCTGCATTCTAGGTGATCTCCTCAGATCAATCATCCACTTCATTAATTCTACCTTCAGTTATATCTTTTCAGTTAACTATTCCATTGAGGTTTTTGTTTTAATGTGTCCATTTTTCATTTTAACAAGTTCTATGTGGTTCTTTTTTTTTCAAATCTGCCTGTTCCTTAGTAAAGCTATTATAGTTCATTATTGTAATTTCTTTTCCTTATTAGGTATTAAAAGCATTCTCATTTCTGTGGTCTCATGTAGGTTTTTAAAAAACAAACCCTTATTTATTTGATATTAGCTTTAGGTATATAGAAAAGCTCCAAGATAGTACAGAGAGTTCTTGTAGGTCCTGCATCCACTTTCCTTAAATATTTCGCATATGGTGGTGTATTTGTCACAATCAAGTAAGTGATACTGGTACGTCCCACGGTGTATTCAGACCTCACTAGGTCTTCTCTGAAGTCCCTTTTCTGTAGCAAAATGTTATGCAGGAAAGCACCTTCAGTGTAGCCTCGTTAGCCATCTCTGGTCTGTGACTTTCTCCTATTCTTTGTTTCTGATGATGTTAACAGTTTTTAGGAAGCTAGTCATATATTTTGCTTCTCAATTTGGCTTTGTCTGATATCTTTCTCATGTAGTCTTATTATATCTTTGGTTTTGCAATTGCTATTTTTCCTCATTGGTTGTTTTATTTTTCTTATGTGGTTTGTCCTATTTGACTTTTTATTTTAGTATAAAATCATATCTATACTTAACAGCCCCTTTCTTTGCTCTCCAGCTCATAGTGTATCTTATCAGTGGCTCTACACTGGCTTTGACCAAAGCCTAGAAAATTTCTATTACTCTAAATCGTTTGTTATGTTAATCGCTTTTTGGGGATTTCTGGGACAAGACAGAGGACATGACTTTGTATCCTTAAAGATTTGTGTGGTGTGGTGCAGGTCTAGATTCTGATATCTTGCAGATGACTGACCTGTACCTGTAACCCATCTCTCCATTCAAAATCCTGGAGAGAGGGCAGATTCTACATGCAGGTTCTTGAATCAGATCTACAGACCTGTTCATAGCTATGTGGCACCCCTAAGCCCTGGTCTTCATGCCAGGACTGTTTCAGTTCCCTGACACCCACGGTCAGAGACACGTCTCCATCCCCTTGAACCCATATTTGCCTCTCTGCCTTTGGTTTCTCTGTGTGTCACAAGCATTGGCATTTCTTTCTCCTTAAACCTTGGCTGGGTGCTAAAAGTCATTTTTTAACTTGAGTTTGTTTATAGTAGGTCATCGATACCAGCTGAGTTCACCATGCTACTGGAAGCACTAGTGGCGAATTTTAAGTTTCCTGGAAGAGTTATGTCATACGAATCACGCGCTCTGCAGTGAATAGCACAGAGGTTGGGGGTACATAGTGGAACTCACTGAAAAATGATTTGCTAGTGAATGAATGGAGGACAAGAGAGCTCAGAAGGCTAACCATCTGCAGCCCAGCGAACCCTTAACCAAAGTTCTCAATGAGTTCGGGAGATTCCAAGCAGGCAGGGAGCAGGTGCAGGGTCTCCTTGCTCAGTGCTCCAGATCCCAGTGGCCCCACTTCATGTTGCCCTGTTCAAGCCCAGGGATACTAGAATTTCACTAGCAGCTCACCCATCAGGGCTGCTTTCTTACTTTCATCATCTTACAGGTTGGTTGCCATCTCCATCTCTTCCACAAAGAGTGGGCAGAAAGCAAGTGGGAGTGGACTTTGCACCAGTGATTGAGCGGTAGTCTCATTCTAGAGTTGCAGATGGTGACCTAAGAGCATGCAGCCCATCTTCTGCTGCCCCTTGAGGGGCCTCCCTCTCTGGACCCCACACATGGGGCCTGGATTCACAGTCCCAGCATGATGAGACCTCACCATATAAGCAGGTACCACACTGGTACCAACCACCTATTGTTTGGGCGCTCCATGGCTCTGTCTGTCCAGTCCATCATGTCCTCTCCCTCCTGGCCACCTGTGTGGGAAGTTCTCACTTCCCACTCCCCTCTGGTCCCTCTCTCCTCGCGAAACCTGGGCTGAGACTTGAGCTAAAGGAGGAGACAGCTAATAAGCTTTGCCTGTTGGCTGCTCTGCACATATCACCCAAGAGCAAGACCACGATATTTGGAAGAGAAGAAGATAAACTACAAAATTGATGGGGGCTCCCAGTTGGAGAAATGAAGTAGAAGGTTAGGTGCTGCTGAGTGAAGGTCCTGCTTCCTCACTCTCTGTCTGTAGCCTTCACTGCAGGGACCCCATTCCTAAATGCTCTGTATACAGTGGCCTTAATGTGCCCCAGGCTATCACAGGGGATAGAAGAGGAGGGCGTGGGGGTCTAAGAAGCCCCCCATGGATGCTTGTGTAACAGAGGGTCTCAACGACTGAAAATATCAAGACCAGAAGTCCAACCTCACCCCAGCTGGAGGATCCCATAGAGGTTTATATAACACAGAGAATCTGTTTGTTTGAGGGAAGGGAGTCAGGAGCTGGGCTGGAAATCTTTCTGCTCCACTTCCTTCAGAAATATTTATACAGATTAGCAGAAAGTGCATGTGACAGAATCGAGGGATATCCAAGTTGACATCTGAGATGTCACAGGGGACATGGTGCCACCCGACAGATCCTGGCCTGGGAGTGTGATGCCTGGGGCCTGGCTGTCACTTGCGGGCATAGACCTGGTGTAGCATGCACACTTCCCTGCACTCTGGGAAGACCTGGCCTTTGACTGCTTATAAGGTCAACTACCATGGGTTTTCACCCCCCTGGATATGGCCTGACACCAAAGTTTCTTGTGGTCTGATGATGTCAAGATCAAAATGCCTATGCCAAGAGGCAGACAGCCAAGCTCCCTCTACCCAGGCCCACGCTAGCACAGCAGACTACAGGGTGTTAGGAATCATTATTATCCCTTGCTTTTGGTGACATTTCTTGCATTCGAAAGGCCCTTCCTTCCTCATCTGCCATCTCTCTTCATTTTCACACTAGGCATCATTTTCACGGTGGTGCTAACGATAAGGATCAAGGAAAAGGCTGGAGAATCTGAGAGGCAGGCGTAGGAGCTGAAAAGAGGAAACATTTGATCTAGAACATGGCAGTGCCCCATGCACGTTTGGGGCTTCATGGAACAGACCCATCTCCGTGAATCAGAAATGGATACATTTAACACACAGGAGGCACCACTTCCACCAGAGAAACGCAAAAGGTGATATAAACATGGTCCTTGAAGGGCATGATCCAGGGATGGATAGAAAAGGTGTCATATGAGAGGTGAGCTCCCAACAACCATGACCAACAGACACAGAACTGATTACCACAGGAGGTGGTTCCATTTCCTTTTGGGCAGGGGCAGGGCAGGCTTTGGGATTGCTCCAATCTGAAGGTAGTAAAATTAACTAGATGTTCTTGAGCTATCTGACTTGGATGATGTTTTGAAGTAATTGTGAACTCAGGTGCTTTCAGGCAGTACTTGTGTTCTCTGGAGCTCATCTTGGTCCTTGCCATTTCTAACAGTCTGGACCCAGTTGTATTCATTCATTCTTGCTTCCCCTTAGCCTCCCAAAATCAGGTGAGTTTGTGGGCCTTTGAAGACTCCATCCTGCTGGCCCTTGGCTTGGATAGTACAGGAGTCAGGGTTTTGCGGACCTGGTGGACCACGTTGAGCTTACCTCCATGACATCTAGAGGAAATGATGTGATCCCCAGGCTATAACTTTGTGAAAGCTGTATTCAGTTCAAGGGAAGCAGATGAGAGGAAAACCTTTAATGGCCTGTTGAGTGTCTTTGAAAGGTAAGGTTTCAAAGTAGAGTTGGCTTAGTCAGCCAGGAAAGTGGTGACAAGGAGCACTGAAGGAGGGGCAGGTCCCACCAGGACAGCAGGTAGAGACAGTAAACACAAATCTGGAAATGCTGTGTGTGGGGATCCTGTGAAACACCAATGCCCAGACATCTGGGAAGGAGCCAGCCCCATGGGAGTGAGTTCAGGAGCCAAGTCTAGGCTGCAGGTGGACATAAGTGTTACTAGCAAACAGATGGATGGTGAATCACGGGGATAGAGAAGCTTGCCCAGGGAGTGAGAAGGAAGAGTGGTCCAGGGACATCAACATTAGAGAATGGGCTACAGGTTGAGAATCACACAAAGGAGCCCAGCTGGGGGCAAGTCTAAAAAGGGGGAACCAGGAGCACCTAGAGATAAGAGAGAAAAAAGGAAAGGTTTCCTGAAAAAGAGAGAGAGAGACAGAGACAGAGACAGAGAGAGACAGAGAGAGATTAAGAGGGTTATTGCTGCCTCCATTACACTTTCACCTCTACTCTGTGCACGTGGAATATGCTTACACTGCAGCATGCAATTATGTCTGTTATTTTGTTTTCCAAACAGTTCCCTGTTAGATAACGCCTTTGGCAAAGTCAGTACAAACCTGCTTGTTTGACTGCGTGCCTCCCTGCTCTTGTGCCCTTCTCAGCCCCATGGGGCTAGAGGTGCTTACTGATCACGTGCAGACACCTGGCCCAGGTGACAAATATATCTGGAGCACCCACAGGTTTGGGACCAAACCAGGGCACCAGGCTTGGGCTTACCTGGCACTCTCGAAGGTGGCTGACATTGTCTTTCCTACAGCTCCAAAGCCAACTCCAACAGCAAGACCCTCTGAAACAGACAAGGAAAAACAGGAAGGGTTAGGACTCATTTCCCAGTTAGTAACATTGCCATCACCATAGTGTGTCAGGGAAGAGAACTTTAGGCTGCCAGAAACAGAAAGTCAATAGAGCATAAACAGAGGCCCAAAATACAGACCAGGAACTGAATCTGCTGCATGTTTTTGTGTGACCTGCAAGCTAACAATGATTTTTTTTTTTATGTTCTTAAAACACTGTTAAAAAAAAAAAGCATCAAAGAAAGAATAGTATTTTGTGACACATGAAAATGATTTAACATTCAGATTTTAGTGTCTGTAAATAAAGTTTTATTGGCACACAGCCACGCTCCTTAGTTGATGGGTTGTTTACAGCTGATTTCAACCAATACCAGCCAAACTGAGTAGTTGTGACAGATTCTGTATGTCCTGAAAACCTAAAATATTTACTATCTGTTCCTTCACAGAAAATTTGATGACTCCCAAGTTAAACACATAGAGCTTTGTTCATCGTCTCATGTAACAAAAAGTCCAAGGCTGCCCAGTCAGGTGCAAGGCCCCAGCACTATACTCTGGAGGTTCGTGCTAGCCTCACAGGTTCCAGGGGATCTGAGCTCTGCCCAGCCCAGTTTCCCAGTACAGTCCATTGGGGTAATGCCCAGCCAGCAGCACAGATCCCAGAGGTACTGAGCCCTGCCCATTCCAGCGCCCCAGAGCTGTCCACTGGGTCCTGGAGATTTCGAGCTCCATCCATCACAGCACAAAGCCCAGGCTCCATATTTTGCAGGGGGTGGGGGTGTCTCAGCTAGCTGTGCGGTCCTGGAGGTTCTGAACTCTGTCCAGCCAGGCACAAAGCCCTGGTGCCACACTCCCAGGATGTGTCTCAGCTAGTCACATGGGTCCCAGAGGTTCTGAATTCCACCCAGCCAGCTCAAAGTTCTCGGTGCCATATTCAAGGGGTGTGTCCCTGCTAGCCACATGGGTCCCAGAGGTTCCAAGCTCTGCCCAGCCCAGCATCCCAGTGCAAACCATAGGGAAAATGTCCGGCCAGCCTCACAGGTCCCAGAGGTACCAAGCCCTGCCCATCACAGAGCCCCAGAGCCATCCATCAGGGAGCAATCAGCCTAGCCAATGGATACTAGAGATTTTGAGCTCTTCCCATCACAGTGCAAGGCCCCAGCACCATAGTTCAGGGATGCACCCCAACTAGCCATGTGGGTATTGAAGGATCCAAGGTCTACCCAGCCCAGCATCCCAGTGCAATCCATCAGCAGGGTGCTTGGCCAGTGTCTTAGTTACTTTTCACTCATTGCCGAGACAAAATACCTGATGCCCAAAATTAGGGAAAGAAAGGTTTATTTCTTACAGTTTCTTGGGAGTTTCAGCCCATACTTAGTTGGCTCCAAGTCAGCATGGCGTGACAGGGCTGCTGTTCATGGTGGCTGCAAGCTGCAAGCACTGGCAAGAGAGAGAGAGTGCAAGCGCTGGAAGAAGACCCGCCTCATTTACACTGTATGTTGGCTCCACCCCTGGGCGGGTACAGCACTCACATTACCAATCCCTGT
>RJWM01028661.1:0-25391 GCA_004363535.1 Dasyprocta punctata
CTCTGCTCAGTAATTGGCTGGCAGCAGCTCAAGAGAAAGATGGCTTTGGCACAGATAGGGTTGTGAGCCTAGAGGAGCGGCAGCTGGACTATCAGTCAACCATGATCCCCACTGCAGGAAAGCTGAGTGGCTCATTTTACCGGCCATTGCTTATCATATGCTGCAGAAGCGTATTTTCTTCACCAAAAGAAAAATATTCCTGAATCCCCAGATGCTATATTTTAACTTTATTTCTTTGATAAAGACTTGGAGTGGTACTTGTTGTTTCTTTATTCCATTGCATGATATTTTTGTTATAAGGTGTTAAGCTCCTAAAATTCTATGGAATTGAAATTTTCTCTTTATATTTAAATTCGTAACTTTTTTTTTTTTTCGTCACCGGAGATCAAACTCACAGTCTCACACCTGCCAGACAGGCACTTAAGTCACTGAGCCAAACTCCCGGCCCTTATATTTAAATTTATTCATCCTATTTATTTCAATGTTTGAGATACCGTTTTTCTTCCTTTCTCCTGTACAAATTTTTACATTTCTATTCTGTTTATCTATGTAGCTTCAGAGTTTTCTGTATTTTATCCTAATTAGTAAGAGGAAATTAACTGAAATGTAAAAGATTATCCTGAGGCTTGAAATCAAATGCCTTATGCTCCTTTGTTTCAAAGTATTAGAACATTTTTTCTTACATTAAAGGGTAACAGTATATATTAATTATATGTGACTTTTTCTTCTATTTTAGTTTAAAAATTACATGAATTTTCTCAGATAAGAAATCTAGAAATCCAGAATTGTATAGTTATTGTATTTCAATGTTATAGAATTTAATAAAATATGACTTCTTTCTATTATTTTAATTTCACGATAATTTAAATTAGAAAATTTTAGTCATAAAACTCTTTAATTCTGAATATAGTACCTTTTATTCAGTTTGAAGTTAAATCATAATTTAGTAATAGAATGATTTTTAAATGCCTGCAATACCATCACACTGGGGTGGTGAGGCAAGACCATTTTACGCGTGAACCCAGCCTGGGTAACTTAGTGGTATAGCAACAACTCATCTCGAAATTTAAAAGATAATGATGATGATGACAATAATAAGAATAATGATACTTAAAAAGGGCTGGAGGAAGATCATTGTAAAAGTCTTTTGTTCAACTATGTATACTGAAAAAGGTAGAAAAAAAAAAAACTCAATGAATTCTCCTTAAATTTTGTACGCATCTGGATACACGTACTTTTGTATTTAATAAAAATGTAGTATCTTCATCTCAGGAAATATTTTATCAAAGCTAAACATAATGTTGAATTTACACTAGTCATACACTTTTCATCTTTTTCAATATTTTATTTTACATAGGTTTTATTTATTTCTAGCATTATGGCATTGTGATCAGAATGGATTCTCCATATGATTTCAGTTTTTGAAAAGTTTATTGAGACTTCGTATGTGGTTTGTCATACGACCTAATCTGAAGAATGTTTCATATGCTGAAGAGATGACTACATATTTTATACCTCTCTATGTGTCTCTTATGGTATATTGCTATTTGTTTTACGTATTTGGGCATCTCAATATTGGATATTGATTGTTATTTCTTGTTGATTTCATCATTATGTAATGACTTTGTCTCTTTTTACTATTATTGATTTAAAGTCTTTTTTTTTCCTGCTATAAATATGTCTATTCCTGTTTTCCTTGGATTCCATTTGCATGGAATGTCTTATTCCATTCCTCCCCTTTCAGTATGTCCTTGTCCTTAGAGGAAAACTGAGTTTCTTATAAGCAACTAATTCTTCCATTTGACCTATCCTGGTACTGATACCTTCTACTGCATTTTTAATTTTGCTTGGTGTAATTTTCAGGTCAAGAATTTCTGTTTGCGCTTTTAAAATTCATCCATTTCTTTGTTAATGCTTTCAGTTAGAAAGTTGAATCGTTTTTCTGTGTTTTCTTCAAGTTTATCGAGTTTCCTTAAAACAGTCATTTAAATTCTTAATCTGAGAGTCCCCTCATAGTGATAGTTATTCTTCATTTTCAATTAGATGGAATTCAGAGGTACCTGAAGAGGTGATGGGAGTATGAGGGTACTAAACTTATTAATGCATTGTGGGCTGTTCAGAGGTGGGACCTGTTGAAGGAAGTAGGTCATGGAGGCATTCCTTTGAAGGTTGCTTCTTTTCTATGCCTCTTTCCATTGTTCTGTGCCTCCCTGCTGCCATTAGATGAGAAGCTTTGCTCCTACCAAGCCCTCCTGCTGTGATGTTCCATCTCACGTCAGGTCCACAGCAATGGAACCAGCTAATGATGGAGAGAAACCATGAGCCAAAATAAACCTTTCCTCCTTTAAATTGCTCATGACCAGTGTTTTGTGTTAATGATGGAACAGCAAATAACACACATGCTGATTATGATCTCATCCATTTCTGGCAACTTATTGCTCTCTCATCAGTTTCTGGTAAAGTCAAATTTTTTGAAAGTTTTAGGGAAGCATTCTACCACTGAACTACTTTCTCAGTCCAGAAATGTGGATTTTTGATCTAGGTTTACAAAGTCATGTTTTACTTTGAACACTTTATAGTTGTATACATGTAAATGAGATATTTTGTCCTTTTATTTTGTTTGGATTTCTTTATTAAAAAGTGGAGATGAAAATAATATGTATCTTACTGAATTTGATGTAAAAACTGTAAAAGGTGTTATGTGCATCCTAATTGACATCATTTCTTGGGCTTCTCAACTTGTAATGGGGCTATATTTTGATAAACTCATTATAATTCCAAAATATTCTGAATAAAAAATGCTCTTACTATTCAAACACCATAGCTTACTAACAAAGTGCAGTACTGGATTAAGTGGTTTTCTCCCTTGCTCTTGTGCATGACTTACTGGAGATGGAGCTCAAGGCTACTACCTCACAGTATGCTGCATATACCTAGTGCAGGAAAAGATCTAAATTCAAAATTTAAAGTATGGTATTTCCTGAGTGTGTCTTACTTTTATATCATAAATTGCAGCAAAATTCAAACTGTCATAATTTGGCTTTCACCTGTATTATTACTTCTATTGAACAGTTGTTTTCAAAGCATATTTATTTATTTACTTTGAGACAGGTTCTCACTGTGCAGTTCAGCTGGCCTTGAACTTCCTATGTAGCACATTCTGACCTCAAACTAATGATGATCCTACCAACTCAGCCTCCTGAGTGCTGAGATTACAGAGGTGTGACACTACCTCTCTTGGTTACTTTTTTCTCTTTGCTGAGACAGAATATCTGATGCCAAAAATTAGGGAAGGAAAGGTTTAGTTCTTACAGTTCTTGGAGATTTTAGTTCATATTCAGCTGGCTACAAGGCAGGATGGAATGGTGGGGCAGCCATTCATAGCAGCCAAAAAACAAGAAGGTGAACCAGCAAGAGAGGTAGACATGCCTTCTTTTTGCCCTTACACCGTATGTCAGTTCTACCCCTGGGCAGATGCAACACTCATACCATTAATCCCAGCACTAGACAACAAGCTAATCTTGAATGCCAGACTCAGTCACATCCATGTCATGATATCATGAGACTTGGTGGGGCCACAGGAACATAAACCATAGCATTCCACCCCTGGTCCCCCAGAGACTTATGCATATCCGTTATATGAAAGACATTTACTCCATTTTTAAAAGTTGCCACAGTCATAACAGTTTCAGCATTGCTGCGAAGTCCAAGTCCCAAATCTCCTCTGAGATCTATGGCAAACTCTTAACTGTAACCCCCTGTACAAATGAAAATGAGGCTAAACACTTCCAACATGTAAAGGCACAGGGTAAATATTACCATTCCAAAAGTTACACACAGGCGAATACAAAGCATTGGAACCAAAGCAAGTTCAAAATCCATCAGGGTGAACATTAAGTCCTGGAGTTCTATGCTCAGCATCTGAAGCAATCTGATTGCAAACTCCAAAAGGATTGAGTGACTCCACCCCCATGACACCTTTAAGGGTTTTAGTTTTCATAGCTTTTCTCTCAGACCCAATCTGCTCAATTTTTGCAGCTTTTCTTGGATGATCCATGTTCCTGGCTTTTCCAAGCTTCTGGGTTTTCCACTGCATCCTTGCCTTTACCCTTACATCTTTACATATCACCCTCTGGAGGGTGCACCCTCAGAATTTGTGCATTTTCCTTGCGCTTAAAACTAGCACCATGCAGATGTCACAAAGGTCTGTTGCCAGTTGGAGCAGTAGCCAGGCTTTCCTCTCTCTTAGCCGTAGGGGTTGAGTGCCTGAATCACTGAGCTCTCTGAACCTAGCTGTAAGGAACAGGCTCTCTATGCAGCTGCCATTCTGGAATCTGGTGCAGCCGCTGCCATTTTGAAATCTCCTGTGGCCTCCATCACCACTCTGGAACATGGCGCTCTGTGGCATTTTCCTCCAAGCAAACTCTTTTACATTTGTCAGCTTGAGGCTGCAAAAGGTGGACACTCACTGCTTACCAGGATGGCCCCAGGTCATCTTTTTTTATTTCTTTGTTTCTTCTCAGCAATTGAGTTCTCAGCTTTATCTTTACAGTCCACAGCTTTCTGGCCAAACTCACAACAGTTTAAACCATCCTGCTGGGTTCTTTGTTCTTGATTCGCAACATAAATCTGGTTAAAAAGCCCCCAACAATAGCTGTGTCATTGTCTCAACTTTTGAATGCCTTGAATTTTTTTTTTTTACCAGATTGATTGCCCTTAATGTCAGTCTCAGGCAAAGTCTCTGGGCACAAGCAAAATACAGACAAACTTTCTGCCAAGTCATAATGCGCATTGTGTGGAGTCCAACAACCAGTGTAGTCCTCCTTCCCAGCAGAAACCTCCTGAGCCTGGTCTTTTATCAGCAGGTTTTCTATAAGCCTTCTGGTCTTCTGAGCTCTGACCAGAATCTCCCATATGAAGCAGCCAAAGCTGTTCCAGCGCCAGGCTTTTAGGTGACATTTCTGAACCTTCCAAATTCTTCACATTAGCCATTTCCAAAGGTTCTTGAACCACATGGTCAGCTTTAGTCACAGCAATGACCCCACTCCTGGTACCAAATTCTGTTTTGTTTACTTTTTTCTTGTTGCTGAGACAGAGTACCTGATGCCCAAAATTAGGGAAAGCTTTGTTTCTTACAGTTCTTGGAGCTTTTAGTCCATGTTCAGCTGGCTGAAAGGCAGGGTGAAATGGTGGAGCAGCCATTCATGGCAGCTAAAAAACAACAAGGTGAACCAGCAAGAGAGGGAGACATGCCTTCTTTTCACCCTTACACTGTATGCCAGCTCCACCCCGGGGTAGTTGCAACACTCATATTGTCAAACCCAGCACTAGACAACAAGCTAATCACATATACCAGACTCAGCTGTGTCCATGTCATGATTACATAAGATTTTGTGGGGCCACAGGACCATGAACCATAGCACTACCTCTAGCACATATTAGTTTAAAAATAATAAATATCCTAACAACAATGTAGATTAAATAAATTTCCAAATGGCTATTAAATTATTTTCACCATGCTTGTCATGACATAGAAAGGCCAGGAATAATCTAACTGGCTGCATGAGAAATTCATCAGTAAAATAGAAAACTTTAGAAAAGTTTTGTCTAATCATGGCCTATTTATATTTCTTTGTTTGTTGATTCATAAAACATAAGCTGTTATAGATAAGGGATGAAAATCATTCACTCTTTCCTTAAGCACATAGTGTGCTTATCACATACGTCATTTTATCCTAATGATTCTGGAACCATCAATAGATTTCTCCTTTTTTTAGTTAATTAATTTTCTTTGGTAGTAGATCTTGAAAAATTAGAAATATATATTTTGTTTTTTGGATAAATTTGTTTTAAATATACATAATACGTTTTATATTAATGCCCCCATAGAAATGTATGTAAAAATGATACTTTATATGATTAGTCCAATTTTTCTTAGACTTTTTCATTTATTATTATAAAACATGTTTTTTCACATTTTAGGTCAATTGAGTTTACATTTACATAAAAGTCCAAATGACATTTTATTTGAAGTGTACTTTTTATTGTAATGTATTTGATCACAAATGAAATAATTAAGAGAGAAAGAACAACGTTAGGCAATGTGGGCATATTTTTCTAAGGTACTTTAAAAATGGTCCAAAAATGCCTCATTGGCAATGTGCAGCAGTATTCCTATAAAAAAGAAGGTAATCTTAGACTGATGTTTAAAGATAAAAAGAAAGCAAACACAGCTGTGTGCAGTATATGTTCAGAGACATATTCATCTGCTTTTTCTCTTTGTTTCACTGTCTTTTCATTAAACTTTCAAAGTGTGTTCATCTTTTGGTGTCTTGAATGTAAAAGGGGGCAAAGAAAAAACATATGGCACTATGATAAATCAGCTATTTAATTGTATCTTCAAAGAAAAAGGAAAATAAACCCATTCAATACACTATTAAGAAAAAGGAGTAACTTCTGAATTAACGTGGCGTCTGTTTCTTTCTATTTTCCTCTAAAGTATTTCCACAATAGGAAACATATGACAACTCATTGACAATATTAAGCATAAGACCAATAGAAAAACAAATGCTAAGGCTTGGGATAAATATCAATTAATATACATCATACTTATAAATACCAACAGTGGAAGATACTCTCTTCACCTCATGAAACAACAGTAGATTTGCATAGATGAAGTGACATAAAGTCCAGTTATTTTTTCCCCACTGTTTGCCTACAACTTAAAGAAATACAATGTGCACCCAACAGAAAATTTGGGTTCCAGCTCTTTCTTTTATTTTGCTGCTATCTATTCAAAATGAACATCCATTATGTGTTACTTTTCACCCCCTTAGAATTTTTCAGAGAATGAAACTTCTATCTACTAATTTGCCAAGAAATATTGAGTGTTTGTCAATACCAAATTGCATCATGGGAGGTAAAGAATTTAATGATAGAAGTACTAAAGTCAAGTAGGTGCTGAAAAAATCTTATGCTATGTATGTTAGTACAACAGAAGTGTAAGTAATCTTCCTTTCAATGTCCAAATTGCTGGCTATGGGAGAAGAACATAAGCACATTTGTGTGCTTTGTGTAATACATGTCCTAAACATGAGATTGAAAAGCCTGCATATGACACTACTTTCTAAATGTAGACCAGAGAAAGATTGCACCCTTACCTTAAGGCATAATAAATAAGCAAAATCAGTCAACAAAGTAAAGCACTTCAACAAAGCCTCATTATCTCTGCCATTTGGTAAAAATGTAATCTACGTTACTACATAAAAATAAAGATAAGTGCATGGAAGTCAACAAATTACCACAGGAAAAAATAAAACACAAACAGAGAAACTGCTACAGACTTAAGAGGAATTTCTTTGAGGGTTGTGTGTCAACAGAGAAGAGGAACAAATCTTCATGTTATCCTTGGCACTTAGATAAGACATACTAAATGACTGTGCATGAATTATGTAAGGGTAAGTTGTGATTGTTGAGATAAAAGTAAACAATGCAGAATATAAATTTTGACACATGTAGAAAAGAAGAAAAAGAGATTATAGATCAAGTGACTCATTTCTGAATGTGTAGATTGATTCTACCAAAACCCAAATGCATCTGACAACATGAAGTATGTGAGGAAAACATGAGTTTAACAATATGAACATGTAGCAGAAGACACTATTTCTGTGGCTAATTATAGATAGAATTCTATTTTTATCTAGTTTAAATGGAGCTTTACATAACAGTTTATGGACTAGTTTTGTTGAAAAGCTTTGTCATTTTATTACAGAGATAAACAAAACGTGCAGATAATGGTTTACCCCATCTATACCCTAAGAAGGCAGTCACTATGAAAAAGAATGCAAAATTTCATAAAAGAAGTATTGACTTCAACAAGAATGTATAAGAACCATAATCTTGCTGTAATAAAATGGGGGTTTCATCTTCAAGCCTGGTTTACTATAGATTTCTAATAATTGCCATACACAAGATTGCAAAATTTAAAAGCAAATCATTCATTGTATATATAAAAATATATGGCATAAAATAACATAATGAAATGTTGTGCACTAAAGCAAGAAACTTTGTATGTGTCTCTATTATGTTTTTGATTTATGCAAATTTTTATGATTATGATTTTGATTTATTTACATTTCTAATTACAGTAGTACCTTAGTTCATGAATTTAATTTGTTCCAAGATATTGGAAAATATGGCAGAATTTATGTTTGTGTGGGAAAGATTGCCATGATAAAGTTTGTCACTCAATGCAGAGCTTGCAAACAAAAGGAAATTTTTTTTCGAGTGCTTCTGTTTGCAAATCAAATTGTTTGCCAGCAAAAGCGTTTGTGAAACTAGGTAAGACTATTTATGGCTGTTCTTTCTCAAACTTTATCAGATGGGTCAAGGTTGCTTATTTTTATTTTTATGGAACTGCGGCTTTCTGATACAAAAACCCACACATAATGTGTATACCAAAACATTTTTGTTAAATTTTGAGACAAGGTCTTGCCAAGTTTCCCAGTTTAGATTGGAACTTTGCAGACCTCTTGACCTCACTTTCAAGTGTGCTGGGGTTACATATATGCAACATCATGTCCAACACTGCTTCTTACATACTAGTATAAAGCACAAGCTTTTTTGTATATTTTTTAAAAAACAAGAAGCTTTTATGAAAATACAAAATTGGTCATTATTCCTGAGAAGAAGTAATTGTTCCATTATAATTTCAAACTGGAAGTAGGGATAAATAAAAGTAACCATAGCCCTTATATTATCTCATCAAATTTCTCATCTGAGGTGAAACTTACAAGCTAGTAACTTAGTGTGAAATCATATATTTTGAATGTGATTTCAAGTGTTAGGGATGATTATTATTCTTACTCTAATTTCTATTTCAGGAAAGGATGTTGAACTTCACTTTATAGTTAATATATAAACTTTAGGATAGTTTAATAAAACAGCAGCATAAAATTCTACCATTATTTGCCTCTTATTTCTACAGTTAGTAAGTGAAAACTGGGTAAGAATAAAGAACATACAATTTAAATAATACTCCCTAGAAAGGTATTAACTTTGCTACAAATGAGTGTTTATCACTCTAAAAACACAAAGCAAACACGTATTTATTTCCTCAAAAAATAACAAAACACCAAAACCTGCAATAGTAGAACTAATTTTATCATTACTGCTTAATGAAATTTCAAACTTTATTTAGTTCATTTATATCCAAGACCTAACACAGAATAATAAATATAGCAATTGTCACTCGATATTCATTGAATTCCAAAGATTTTTCTAACCATTAAATCCTGGCAAAATTTAGATATATGTGGGAGATAAGTTCCAATCACTAAACATACACTGATATAAAATATGATATCAATAATGAGTGAAGAAAGAGGATCCTGCTCAATACAGTTTCATAAATATTACAGGCCATCTTTTTTTGATAATCAAGCTCAGGTCATGCAACTACATCACTAAATGGCGTGTTTGTTAAATGAATGAGAAATTATACATAGTACGTACTTTACAATATTGAGAACAAAGAAGTAGTCAAAGAAGACTCCAACTTAATGAATTTGCTTTGATTTGCATAATTCTTACATGCATTACTGTAATATGTAACAGAACAAAAAACTACGGTACTGTTCTGTACAAAACAATCAGCAAAAATTATAATACTATATAAAAAAGGTGTCCTGTAGAAAACCAAAAATATTGAGGCTCTATAAACAAGATGGAGAGAACTGTACCAAATAAGAGACAGTAAGTCCAAATAGCCATCAAACAGGTAAGTTGTTAAATGACGAGTGTCTGAATATTATAGTGGGAAGAGCAATGAATCTGTTTATAGTAGATCTGGTTTATATATTAGTCACACTTTTTGGTGAACTTATAGAAGTATATAAAAATAAATTTGAAGGAGAGAATCCACATTATAATTAGAACTGGAGGAGCCTTATTTTAGAGAATTGTTAATACAAGTAAAATATTGGCGTACCGAGGGATTGGACAATAAGAACTAAAGACAATGCTAAAGAATATCAAAAATGCAGATACATTGAAAGAATAGCCACTATTAACTAGCAAGAACTCAAGAAGTATCCTCCAGACCTTTCTGAAGTACTTAGATCCACCAACCAGTATGGTCCACGTAGTGTGGAGGGTGTAGAGATAATTTAGATGGCTTGGGGTTGTAATGATAAAACTTTCAGACTCAAAAATTAGTATCTGTTTTTCTGTCTTGGAAAATTGTTGATTCTAGCAAGAAGTTGAAATAGGAGATAGAAAGGCTTTGGAAGAAAACCTAGTGAGATCATTTTGTATATACTGCTTTTGACATGTTCATCTTAATGAGGGAAGAATTTCCCTCTTCCTCTTCATTGCAAATTCTCAAATCCTCCATTTCTAAGTTGTGACATATATACCATCTATAATTAAGAATTTTGCTCCTAAAAGCATTTCTACTCTTTATCGTGTCACTAAATTTGTCACAAAACACATTCCACAACGTGTTGAAAGTACTTGAAAAAATAATCTGATTGCACATGCTTCTTCAAACTAAGCTACTATTACAACTTATTTTTCTCTTCTAGAGAAATTTATCAAAAACTGTCAAACATACACTCAGACCCACACTTTGTACTCATATTAATTTATTTCATTTGAACTTCTTTCTTCCTTGTCAACTGGAAGACTTGTGGTTTTTTTCCTCTTTTTGGCTTTTATGGTATTTTTTTTTCTATGCAGTCAATTAAAGTGAGATTATACAATTTCACTGCTTGAAAAAACATTTATTTGATGATAGCACTCTAACTTATGTTTTAAAGCATTTTTGGAGCAAATATACTAAAATAAAAATGATTGTAATAAACATAATTATTCATGCATTTTGCTCTTGTGACTGATGTGTGTGATGTTTTCTCTGATCAACCATTCTTAGTTAGTAATCTTTGTCATTCTGTTTCTTTTTTATCTTACTGTATTTCCATTGGATGAATTTTACCACTACCTGATATTTTATTTCACAATCATTTTTATGTCTATTTTGCCTGATAATGTATAATACAAATAAAGTATCTGTTTTGCTTTCCATTGAACATAGCAATAAAATCTATAAATTAGCACTGAGCAAGAGTCCAATAAATTTTAATAATAAACAAATTTACGTGTTGCATAAAATCTCCAGACTCTTCCAGTTTTATTGAAATAAAGAACAAATTCTATAACATATTCTAGAGCCCTATATCTTATAACATATGACAAACTCACTCATCTCCATCTTCCTCATTAACTAATTTAAAAAAATTCTGCTATTATTTGTGATTTTGAGCACACCAAACAAAATCATATATTAGACTCTTAAATGGATTTCTAATATCAGATCATTGATAATCGTCTCCTACCCATTAATTTAAAACTACCTGTGTTGTTCTCAACAATATATTGTGTTACTCTTGGCCTATTTTAATAAATGAATTATTGAATATATGAAATAGACTGTTAAATAGGCCCAAGAGGAATAACAAGTGAACTTCTATGAAAGTTCGAGGAATCTAATTTTGGCATTCTCAGAAACTGAAGGATAAGCATTTTTCAATATAAAAATTACCTTACATGATTAACATATACCCAGCACATTGATTTTTCGATCTGTATCTTCTGGTTGGTGTCCTATTTAATTTCTCATTTGCCTTGTACATAATTTACACTGAATGTATAACAGTATAAATGACAGCATTTTCCTCAAATCTTCTATCTAATCTTGCAAATATTTGCAGGGTAGCCTCTCAAGGAATGAAACTAAATCAAGGATTTGTGTTCAGAAAGCTTTTTTAAAATTTTGTTTTAAAGAGGATAAAACAAAACAAAGCAGAATGAAACAGAATAAAGCAAATCAGAACACAACAATGCAAGCAACACAGGACTTCAAAATAAGACAACAGGTAATCAACAATGGCTACCATAATGTCTCTCATTTTCTTCAAAATAGCTGTCTTCACAATGATCAGCACACAAGTTCTGCCTGTGGAGTTCGTTGTGGAGAAAGGTATTATGAGTATATATGCATGGGAGTAAATAGAACAGAATTGAGTGAAGGCCTAAATATTTTGTCAAGGAGTTCATTGCCATTTGAGCAGATTTTTCACAGAAACAGCAGTCCCAAATTTGGGCAAGGTGGGTCTCTTCAGCATAAGATTTTCACTTATGACAATAAGAAAGTATTTTTCTATCTTAACAAATAAAGGTAAAATGTAAAAAACAGCTCAGCGTCCACATCACTTATCTACATTAGATACCAACCAACTCTAGAATCAGGTAAGAAGTAGTGGTTGCAAGCAGAAATTCATCAAAATTTCCATGTTTTTATAGGAAAATGTTTTAATAATTGTTTAGAGTAAAAAGGTTGGCTGTTAGTAGATGGTTATTAATTATGGGTCACAGAAAATGAAAAGAAAGATTAAGTGTAAGAAAGATTATGTGAGAAAATTAGAAACACTTAATTTTATTCTTATACAAGATAATGCAAAATATTATAAAGAGTGTCATGTATAAAGCTCATTGTTGAGTTGATAGGGAAATGAAGACCTGACAAGGTGACATGGCTCATAACAATGTTTTATCAGAGGAAAATCAGAATTATAAATTATTGGTTCCTACTATTTCTCTTTATATCAAAGTAAACGGGCATAAAGATATCTTCTCTTCCAGCATCATTCTTATCATCAGCATAGTCTTCTATCTCAAATGACTCCTGAAGGCTATGTGTGCCATGTGTGGGGTGTGTATGCATTTGTGAATTTTATGTATGTGTAAACATAACAGAGACAGGAGACATGGAGCATGGGATACTGAGATGGACCTTAATAGAAGCAGAAACTCTTTTGATTTAGAAATATTGCCAAGGTTTAGAGTCCTCTGGGATTTTATAAATTATAAAAATACATTTTTGAAATTCTATAGGATGTTGTGTTAGCTATGTTTCTGGACATCTGAATTTGGCACAAATCTTCCTTGTGAGGATGTAAGACAGAAAATGTAGGAATGAGACAATTATTCATTGAACTTACCCTTGTGATGAGGTAGCATTAACTCCTTGAACTCTATAGTTTTATTTGGTTTTTTGTTGTTTGTTTGTTTGTTTGTTTGTTTGTTTTTGGTACCAGAGATCAAACTTACAACCTCGCACCTGCCCGGTAGGCGCTTATGCCACTGAGTTAAATCCCTGGCCCTATTTCTTGAGACAGGGTCTCACTATGCAGTTCAGGCTGGCCTTGAACTCACTTTGTAGCCTGGGTTGGTTCCGAATTCACAATAATCCTCCTGCCTCAACCTCCCAAGTGCTGGGATTAAAGGCACGCACCACCACACCCTGCTCTCTACAGGTCTTTTGTTGAGATTTTATTTCTTCATACATTTTCCGAATGTGGCCCTCACTGAGGGGCTGACAATGAGTCATGTATTGATATTTTGATAAGGACAGATGCACTTTGTAACTTTCAGTCATTTTGTGTTCCTTTAGCCATACAGTTTCTAGGGATAGCTCTACTTTAACTTTCCTAAGGTCTCTTTACAACTCTAGGAATCTTTCAGAGGATTAAAACAGTGTTAAATTTCTTGTGGCATGGTTCATTCTGATCCACAGCAGAAACAGATGTTTTATCCCAAGAAGCCCTAAGAGGGCTGGGTACTCACCATATCTACCTTCTTATCACTTTTTTGGCAATGCTTAGTCATATCATCACACTTCCCTTAGATAACTCTGTAGATGTAAAATGTTAGTGCATTTCCCGTGAGACAATAATTAAACCTTCTAAGATGTCATAGTCTGTTGGTATATCCTAGGCCAGTGATGGCTACCATTTTAGAGCTTTCAGTGATATCAAAGAGCCCACTGCCATGCAAGCTAGGTTCACCACCACTGTCTTAGTCTATCCTACAAATCTAGACATTCTTGAACCTTGTGATGTGAATGAAAAGGAAATCTGGAAGAACACTGGAAAAAAAATCAGAACATTTTTCACCTTATCCAATGAGAATTCTGCTTAATGATCTTGAACTGTACAATGCAATGTGATTTTTTTACCCTGGTCCTTAATAAACAAGCTATGATAAATTAATGTCATTATGATGATTAATTTTTAAAACATATTGCATTTCATTATGTAATTCTATAGGATAATTAATTATAGGACACTTTATGCCTCAAGTACCTAGAAATTACAAAAAGCATATTTTGGTCGGTTTTCTCAAGAAACAGACTCCAATATTGAGAATAAACTTGAAAATAACATATTGAGAAGCATTTCCTGGGAAACCCAGAAAGGGCTTACAGGAAATAGAAGAGAAAAAAAAAGCAAACTAGGAAAAATGAGAATTCAAGCTAAATTGTGCAAAGTTGAGCTAAGTCCTAATCTTTTCAACCTCATGCCTGTCAGACAGGCTCTTAAGTCCCTGAGCCAAACTCCCAGCCCTTAACTCCTTATAGGAGAACTCTGGAATGGAAATTTTCATTCTAAGTAGAACTGATCTAAGATAAGTAGATGGTTTTTCCTGACTTTTGTCTCAGATCTGTCACTCTTTAGTTTTGGTAATCCTAGAGAGAAAAATTGAAATTTTCTCAGTCCGACCTCCAGACTTTATCAACCTGAAGTTCCTCCTTCTGCAAGGAACACAGAAGAGTAGAATGTATCTTAAGAGACCCAAGTGGAGGTCCAAGGATTTAGCTCAACAGTCAAGTGCAAAGTCATGAGTTTGATGCCTGGTACAAAAAAAAAAGAGAGAGAGAGAGAGAGAGAGAGAGAGAGAGAGAAAGAGAGAGAGCCAGGTGGAGTTCCAAACTTATAACCTTATTTTGACAGTACATTTTGATACCATTAACACAGTTATTCCTTTAAATCCTCTTTCAATATTTTTATGTATTTGTGAAATGTGCTTTTACATAACTTTTCCTTCCACAATTGTCTTGATAAAATTTACTGTTATATACACTCTCACAGATCAACATTGGAAAAGATAACTAAAAAGCTATAGTGGGTTATTTATGATGTGTTATCTCCTATAAAATTGTTATGAGTTGGATCCAAAATGTCCCCTACAGTCTCCTGCATTCAGAAATGGGGCTTTTGGAGGGTAATTGCATCATGGGTTGCTATTCTCATCAGTGGATTATTTCATTGTTCAAAGCTGAATGTGTTGCCAGGAGGTGGGAACTCACTGGAATAATCAGGGGACTAGGGAAATAATATGCAAGTGTATGTTATTGTTTCTAGTGTCTCTCTTCCTCTATCCTTTCTGGTTGTCATAAAATGGGCAGATTTCTTTTTCTATGCCATTCCCTCTATACCATTTCTGCCTTGCATCTAGGCAATCCTGTACTGAACCCATTGGAACCATGACCCCTAAATCCTCTCCTCTTTTAATTGTTGGTGTCAGGTATTTTGTTGCAATCATAGGAAAATGACTAATATAGAGTATTGATACCCAGACCACAGTTGTGAATATGACTCTACATGGCCATGTGGCTCAGAAGCTTTTGAAACTGCTTTGCTGTTGGAGTTTGGTAAAGTTTGGAGACACAAGCTAAAAAATCAGTAGAATATTGTGAGCAGTGGTTGATGTGCGATATTTGTTAGAAGACCAGAATTCTGATAGCTGTGCAAAAAGTCAGGTCAATGCTCACATGGTTTCAGCTGGAAACAAGAACTCTCATGGCCATGCATGTTCATTCTGGCAAAGAATTTAGCTACATTTGGTCTATGTCCTAAGAGTCTTTGTGTGAGACTGATTTAAAGGTGGCCGACTAATGAGTTTGCCAGAAAAAAATCAAAAGCAGCCAAATGTTCAGGTTGTTGAATGGGTACTGATGACTGCTTCTAGCCGGATATGCAGTGGGAATTTGGAGCAACTGTCATAGCTGAAATATGACAAGTTTGTAGTTTGTTCAGAAAGGAAGCAAGGGAAAAGTTGGACCAAGGACAGCATGGTTGCGAAAAAAATATTAAAGTTAAAAATCTAAGTACTTTTGTCAAGGCAATATGAAAGATTTCTTGTAGTCATCTCGTTAAATTGCTGGACCTTACCTGAATGTGAAAGTGTAAACTTCTTTAAAAAACTGTATTTTGATAAGAGAATCTCAGGAGACCCTGCTAAAATAGTTTTGATTCTCCAGGCCTGTAGAATGCAAGAGTTAAGTCCTGAGAGGAGAGAGAATAAATGTGTCCTTGTGTGAGTAATAAACAAAGCTGTGAGAATGAAGCAGAAAATGTAGTGGAGGCTCCAAGAATTTGGAGATTTTAGGAACATGAACATTTGCTGAGGAAAACTGCAGGCAGTGAGTAGAGTCACCCTGAGGGAAGCCATGTAACCTTTCAAGAGTGAGAGCACCAGATTAAGGCTGCCCAAATTCTTTGGAGTTTATACATTAACCACAACCTGGCCTGGGCACTAGAAATGGTACTACAGGGCTTGATGTTTGCCCTGTTGGATTTGTTCTTGCTTCAGTTCATTTTGTTTGTTTGTTTGTTTCCCTCTATTCTTTCTCCCCCAACATTTTTTTTTTTTTGTACCAGGGATCAAACTCACGACCTCGTGCCTGCCAAGCAGACACTTAGGTTGCTGAGCTAAATCCCTGACCCTATTTTTTGAGACCGGGTCTCACTATGCAGTTCAGGCTGACTTTGAATTCACTTTGTAGCCCAGACTTGTCTCAAACTCATAATGATCCTCCTGCCTCAGCCTCCCAAGTGCTGACATTAAAGACCACCCGCTGGGCATATTCTTCCCTTTTAGAATGGGACTGTTTATCACATGCTACTATATGTTGTAAGCATTAAATTTTCCTTTTTATTTTTACATTGGTTCACATCTAAGAATTTGCCTTGAGATTCAGAGGATGCTCTGGACTTGAACTTTCCAGCAATATTGAAAGTGATAAGATGTTAATTATACTTAGAGATGGGGGTCAATGTGTTTTATATAATTAAATGGGTGCAACCTTTTAGGGGAGTGGAGAAGGAATCCTATGAGTCAGATCTAAAATGACCTCCAAAAGCTCCTGTGTTCAGAGGGGGGTTTTTGAAAAGTGGACGAAACATGAAGACATCATACCCATAGGTGGATTAATCAATGATGAATTTGGAAGTGAATGCTCTCTCAGATGACAGGGCTTCTTTGTAAGAGGTGAATCACTGGAGTCGTGACATGAAAGGGAGCATTCTTGTGCCTAGCTTTTTCCTTTTACTCTGTCTTTTCTTCCTAGATGTCACAAAGTGCATAGCATCTACTGCCATGGCCTTTCACCATGCTGTTTCCAACATGGAGCCAGGCACATGTGCCTGAATACACTGGCACCATGGGCCAAATAATTTCTGCTTCCTTAAATTATAAGTGTCAGGTAATTTGTTGCAGCAATGGGAAAGAGTTAATACAAATAGCATATATTATCAATAGAATAAAGGGAGGGAGAAGTAAAAGAAGGAAGGAAGCGTGGAAGGGTTAGTTCTTTTGGCTGTGTCCACACAAAGTGATTGTAAAATCAATTTCAGGACAAACTAGATTATTGACTGATATTAATCATGGTAAATTACCTTACAAAATCACTGTCATCATTACAGTTCTACAATAAATATAAAAACACATGGATCAACAAAATCTATTGCCACTAAAATGGAAATAACTCAAAATATGTTCCCTGTTGTGAGTATGTAACTCACATGTATGAGACACAGATAGCTGCTGTTCACTTTTTCATGAATAGGCTTTTTGTTATTTCTTGCAGTCCTTGATATATCATCTGTTTTGCTTTTTTTTTCATAATGACCTCCATTTCAAATTTTATACAAATGTTTTCTGTGTCTTGATTATTGTTTGACCATCTAACTATTGAAGATCACCTTCTTGAAACTTCAGTTTCTCAGTTTACTTTTATTTTCTGTTTCTCATTCTTTCATTGTTGATACAAATCAATTCAACACAAATGTCATAAAATTTTACAAGTGACTATTTGTTTTGTGTCCAACTTAGTCTGCAATCTTAACTAATGTTATCATTGGAGTTCTACTTTTCCTCCACACATTGGACTTCAGATTTCAAGTCATCTAACTTAGTATTTTCTCTCTTTTTGTTACTTATAATCATTTAGCTTGATGTTCCAAATGAATTCTTTTTCTATATTCCCCTCATGCTTTTGTGTTCTTTTTCATGATTATTTTAATAACACTAACATGAAAAATATTGGTCTTAGATTGTAGAAGACATAAAATAGCCAATTTTTAAAAAAATGTGTTGTTAAAGAAATGAAGTCTAATGATGTGAGGCTTTTGTTTTCTTGTGCTCGTTGTACACTTTATTTTCTATTCAGCACTTGATATCTCATTTACATGTAATGGACATTAGGTTCCTTATTCTTTCTCACAAAGAAAACAGTGCTGTAAAAGAATATTAGCATATGCAAATGATCATCAATGCTTGGTAAATTCTAATTGCTATTATTTAAATTATTAATAGTTCTTAATGGATCAGTGACTCTAAATCAAGATCACTGAAAGTGTTAGCTAGTTTGATAAAGTACCTTAGTTGATTCTTATAGTTCTACCACTAACTGCAAGACAATGGATTTTTTTAAATTATCTTTTAACTTAAACTGGCTTGAATCAGTGATTCATTGAAAAAAAAAGAAATATTTCTTAACTTCTTCTATTTCCAGGTAGTTCCAAGACTGAAACAATCATTCTTCCTCTGCTCACTCACCCTGCAAATGGCACTGAAAGGTAGGGGGAGTGATTACCTAAGTAATAAAGGGGAACAGAAACTACACATGCGTACTTTGGGTATTTTCCCTTCTTCTCTCACTTCAGATATGCCTTCTTACAGAGTACAATAAATGTGTGCTTCGCTAATATTCTCTTTCCTGAAATGAAAGGATAGTGTTTATCTACTGCTGTTTGAATTTGAATGACTGACTAATCCTGATTAGTAAGAATGTTATCATACATTTTGTGTACCTAAATTTTATAATTGAAAAGTTGTTAGTGATCAAACTTAACATATGATTGAATTCAGGCAGCAGAAACTTACTTAGCTTTAAAAGGAAATGACACACTTTGCATAGCAAGAACAAAAGTATTATAATTCCCAACACAGCTCCTCATATCCCACTCATTCCCCTGTGAACGTACAAGGTCATGAGAAATGAAGTGAGTCTATGTATTTGGTTCAAAGAATACAAATACTTCAGTCTCTTCACCTTTCAAATTAAGTAACCAGGTGTATGTGATTCCAAGTCACATACCCCCACAAGGATATGTGAAACACTTCATTTTCTGTGTAGCTGCAAGTTCTCAAAATCTGTTACTTATCTTACAATGAAAAGTCATGACAGCAAATTATATGCAATTGGTCTTGGATGCATTTCTCACTGACATTATCATTTGTCTCGGATCTAGAATAAATACTGTTTTGAAAATTAATTAACTTTTATGAGAAAAGTTCAATTAATTTATCTTATATTCCTGAACAAACAGTTATTTCTTTTCCTGGGGTCAGGATACTTGGGACTATATGAAATTTACTATTTTTAGTGAATGATATTGTTGAAATAAACTGAAGATCCTTGTTAGTAATAGAATGATAGGTAATGTAATATGACAAATAAATTTTCATAAATACTTTACTAAATTCAACCCACATTTATGCTAAATCCTCTGTAATTGAGAATAAGCAAAGTTACTGAAATTACACAAATTATATAGTCATAGTAACAGTATAGTTATGATAAAATATTAAAAGCATCACAATTTACACAACTGCATAAGTATTGAAAAATGAATTTGAGATTTAGTTCAGACAATAAAGAAAATGAGAAGGAGAAATAATCATAATGAAAAAATAAAAATGTCATGAGCAAAGTAGGAGAGATTTCAATGAATACAATATGATCAGGCACTTAGGAAACCAAGAAGAATGAGATGTATCACTTCAGGAGCAGATTTCTAGATAGTTCTTTCTCAGGGACTTTCTGATTTGTAGGTGAACTCATGAGGTAAGTGATACCTATATACATTGAGCAGGACTGCGTGATGAAGATAGATTAGTATGTTAACTGATATCTAAAAAATAAATATTTAGAAGATGGAAACTAAAAAACTGTTAGGTATGTCATTGAAAATAATTGTTACAAACCAATTTAACAAGTATTATGGTAAAACCCTACTTTAAACCTACAGGAAAGAATTTTGAGATTATGTAATTACATGAGGAAATACATCATGGTCACGAATCAGAAGACTCGTTATAGTTAAGATTCCACCTTCTGTTTGTTGACATGTAGAGTAAATGTGATTCAAACCAAAATCATCGAATGCCTTTTACTTTGGCAGAAACTGTCTGAAGATTATAACATTTATTTGGAATTGGAAAGGAGAAAATCAAATGATATTCAAAACAGAGGTGATGGATTTGCATTTTCTGATTTCAAATCTATGAAACTCTACAGTAATCAAGAAAGTGTGGCATTTTCAAAAGAATAGATAGAGTAATAAGACAGAATAAAGGCTGGAGATAGATACATGCATTTTAGGTCACTTTATTTTTTGTTAATGCTCCAAATAAGTTTAGTTGGCTAAGAAACTAATTTTGAACAATGTTCTTGTGAAATTATATAAACATGAGAAAAAAAGAAATGACTGTAAACTTCTCCCAGATCAATAATTAATTTAAGATGGGTCATTGATTTATTTAAAAAACTAAATTAAGAAGTTATACATAGATAATTTAGAACGTTTTGGCATTTCTGTGGTAGAAAAATATTGCTTAGGCAGGAAACAAAAACACTACTCAAGAAAAAAAGTGACATGTTGGATTTTAAAAATGTTAACTATTTCTCCACAACAAAAAAGCATTTAGAAATGGAAGGAAAAGTCAAGAAAGAGAAAATACATGTAACAAATTTATTATAGGGTTGAAATCTTGAACATAAAAAGTATCACTATTTGTCAGTAATTTTAAAAAACAATACAATATGGGTGAAAACTTCAGTACACAATTTACAAAACGATCGCCAAATGGCCATTTAATCCATTAAATGATTCCTAACCTTATTAACAATAAAGGAAATGCAATATTAAATCATAATGATATATATACATAAGTATAAACATTATTCTTGAGAAAAAACTAAAATCAAAACACGTGAGACAAACTATTGGCCAAAATGTGGAATATTAGAATTCCCGTACTGGGCAGTTGAGATGTAAAGGAATAAAATCACATTAGAAAACAGTCTAACATATTGTAATAAATTAATTATACTACAATTTGTCAAAGAGAAATAAAAACATGTGTGACAGAAACACTTGCACAAAATATTCTAAGTAGTTAAATTTGCAATATCCAAAATTTTTGTCAATATTAAGGATAAATTGATTATGAACACTCAGCAACATTCAGAATGAGCAACTAACTCATGCAGCACCATGGATCAATTTCACAGGTAAAATTTTGAACCTGGCCAAAATAGCTATAAAATATGATTTTACTTATGGGAAATGTAAGGGAATACAAATATAACATAAACTGTTAAAAATAGAAACGGTTTTCCTTGGGAAGCAGATATTCATATTTATAGAAGAAGGTATAAAGGAACTTTCTAGCGTGATGGAAATTTTCATTTTAACGTTAACCTTAGTTGCTGCAGTACGTAGGTCTTGAGTCTCCTCCAACTGTATAAGTGTGATCTGAACATTTAATTCCATAAAAATTACATCTCAGCATACATAATGACATCAAAACCCAAAGGAAAGCAGAGAAAAACATAAAAACTAACAGTTTTAAAATGTACGTAAATTTTCTTAACCTTTCCTAAAGTACGACATACACAAATTGAAATTGCTTAATGCTACAGAGGCACAATTTAAAAACATTACAACGTATTTTGGTGGTGCAAGAGTAAAAAGTATCTCAAATATTGATGATGACAGTGAACAATGGTACAATCCCTGTGCAGAAAATTGAGAGCAATCTTAGGACGCAGCATTTGATTTTAGTCTTTTGTCTGGCAGTCTTGTTTCTATGAATTCACTGTGTTTATCCACAGCCACAGACTTTTTTTTTTTTTAAAGAAGCTGTCAGTATATTCTGTAGCAGAAATGTGAAAGTCCACGATTATACTGAAAATATCAATTAAATATCAATTAAGTAGAGAGAAAAAAGGCAAAGGTAAAGTTTTTTCTTATTGATGAATGCTGATAAATGAGCTGTGAACTTTATTTCACAAAAAATTCAGTGCCTATTTATAGAAGACATCTGTGTACTTTACCTTTTTATTAGAAACTTCCTATTGATTCATTATAAGTCATTGTTTAAAATATTCTTAAAGCCAGGCGTGGTGGTGCACGACTTTAATTCCAGCACTCGGGAGGCTGAGGTAGGAGGAGCATTGTGAGTTCGGGGCCAGCTTGGGCTACAACGCGAGCACGAGGCTGGCCTGAGCTACATAATCCGACCCTGCCTCAAAAAAACTAGGGCTGGGAGTTTGGCTCAGTGGCTTAAATGCTTGTCTGGTAGGTGCGAGGTTGTGAGTTTGATCCCTGGTGCTCAAAAAAAAAAAAAAAAAATATATATATATATATATATTCTTACGTAAAAAACAGGAGCTTATTTGGAAATTGATGAAATTTCATGCTACTATCACTTTTCAATTTGTGTCTAGGGCAATGAGAATGTATTTTAAATTTTATGAACAAGCCAGGTATAGTGGTGCATACCTGCAATCCCAGCACTCTGGAAGGTGAGGCAAAAGGATTGCCAGGAGCTCAAGCCTTGCACTGACCAGAGAGTTCAAGACCAACCTGAACTACATAGAAAGACCTTGTCTCAAAAAACCAAAACATAACTTTTATGCACAGAATTGAGTACTGCTTTTAATTTTACATACCATTATATTTGATTGAGTATAAAATATACATTGCTGTATAGCAAATATGAAAAGATGCCCACAAAATAAGTCACTGTGCCTCTTTTCACTTAAAATGTATCATGTCTTTCTGCTAGTTTCAGAAAAATATGGTTTGTTACTAGAACCTGTGAGGCCCTGCTGAACTGAACTTCCCAATGTATCTAGTTACTTTCATTCTACCTTCGATCTCCCCAGAGAACCTGCATGTCTTTGACTGTATTTGTAAACCTTTATATTCAATTTTCAGGAATGTTTTCTCTTGTTTTTAATTCATAAACTATAATATTCTGTCCATTTCAAACTCTCAATCCCTTTATTGTCTCTCATTAGACTTCTTTTTCCTTTTGTTGCATATTTTTTTTGACAGAGGGTCTTACAACATAGTTCTGCCTGCCTTTGAGCTCAGTATGTAGCCTAGGCTGGCCTCTCACTCTCTGTGATCCTCCTGCTTCAGCCTGGCAAGTGTTGGGATTACAGGTATGTGCTACTATAATTGGCATAGATTGTTATTTCTTCAGAAAATTTTTAAAAATTTATCAACACCTTCTTTTGTGTATTCTCTGGTTCAGTGTTCATTTCTTCAACTAAGCTGCAATCTTCATTATCCTAAAAGAACGTTGAATTCATGGTTGCTTTTCTAGGGCATAGACCATATAAGGAGAATCAGTACAAAATTTTGGAATACTGTAATCCCAGCACTCAGGAGGTTGAGGCAAGAAGATCGTTGTGAATTCAAGACCAGCCTGGACTGCAAAGTGAGCTCAAGGCTAGCCCAAACTGCGTAGTAAGACCCTGCCTCAAATATATATATATATATATATATATATATATATATATATATATATATTTGAAATACATTAGCAAATCAGTATTTCTTACTATCAAGAACAAATCAAAATTCAGTATAGATGACTACCTTATTCTTTAAAGTAAGTCCATTTATTGAACAAGCTTTTTATTTTATTACCTATATATTAAGAATACACATTCAGTTGTTACTATGGGAATAATAAAGATTAACATATAGTAAAAATAGTTTGACTATATTGCACAAATACAAGATGGCAGTTTGGTTTGTACAAAGTGCAGAAAATTCTTACATAAGACGTTGGACAGCAGAACAGGCATAGAGCAAAAAACAAACAAATAAATATAAATAAAAACAAAAACAAAGAATCAGCTACATATGCTTAGTGAAAAAACAAAGCCTCAATGTTGAGAAGGAAAGATTTCAGAATTAAGTTCTCTGAGAGGGTCAGACACCACTCTTCACAAGAAATAAAGCTTGGTGTTTCTCACTCAAAATTTCCCCTAGCCATATACTATGATCTTATACTTCAATTCTGGAAAGAGAAAGACGGGTGCGGGTGCAATAAGTTAAAAATCATGCAACCGTTTTCAGATAAGCTTTGTGAAATATTGCAAAAGAGTATCATTGTTGCAGCAACAGTATGAGAGAGATGGTATTAAGATTGGGGAAGGTAGTAGTATTTCCTTCCTTCAGCCCAGTGTAGGCTTAGGAACAGGGAGAACTGACAGGTGAGTGAGCCCAAAGCAAATGTCTGTCTAGATAACAGGTATCCTTACCATCAGAAAAGATCAGAACTTCAAATCATCTTCTTAAGACACTCATTAAAAAAATCTCTTTGAAGTCCCAAATGTAAGGAAGTAGATTAATAGAGTGTTTGAGGCCAAATATGTAGTTTTTGAAGTGCTTTCAAATATTTCTACAGTTAAGTGCAAATCTTACAACTTCCACAGATTGTTCAAAGAATGAAAAAAAAGTGCTGTAATAAGACATAACTGGAAAAGTTAAGAGAAAAACCATTATCATATAAGGATATCCTTTGGAGAAGCAAAATTTTCCGAAAAACTGAAATAAAAGATTATGGGGGGGAATATAATTTGTATTAAAAAAAGAATAAGTTATTGGAATTTTACACCTTGTGTGACTGCCAGAATACTTACTAGAAAGTTAAAAGAATAATTTTCTTGTGTATGCACTTCAACAATCAGAATTAACCACTTCTTTCAAAATCAGTGCAGAATACTCTGAAACATTCTGATTTTTTTGCATAAAAGATTAAAGGAAATAGTACAAAGCTAAAAGCATTTATGATTTTAAAACTTTAAATTAAATAATTTTGATATCATTTCCTTTACAATTTTGACTTCTATTGATTTCTAACCAATAAAATCCTTAAATTCCCTCAGAAATTTCTGCTTAATGAACTTGGAACATTTAAAGGATTTTTTTTTTTTTTTTTTTTTTTTTTGCGGCACCGGGGATTGAACTCACAGCCTTGCGCCTGCCAGGGCAAGCGCTTAAGCCACTGAGCCAAACTCCCGGCCCTGGTTTTTTGAGGCAGGGTCGCACTATGTAGCTTAGGTCGGCCTTGCGCCACGTTGTAGCCCAAGCCGGCCTCGAACTCACAACGCTCCGCCTACC
>RJWM01028662.1:0-25350 GCA_004363535.1 Dasyprocta punctata
ATAACGATGCGCAAATTGCAACCATTGTCAAGCTTCTATCTTCCGGCTTTGTAAACCTGCAATGTTGTGTATTTACGCTAGTTGTTTGCTTGTCTCCTTTGCTTGTTGTTTTTACTATATATGTCGTTTTTTTTGTTGTTGTTGTTGTAGTTTTTGTTTGTTTTGTTTTTCTTCGCTCAAATAAAATAAAAAAAAAAAAAAGAAAGAATATCAATTCTGGCCACAAAAAAAAAAGTAAAAATAAGTTCAATGTCAATAACATCCTAGTAGATGTTGATTTAAACAATAACTACCAAAGCTGCCATTCTTCTTTTTTTGTTATTGTTTTTTGTACATCAGTGAAACTACCAATAATAATGTTTGTATGGCAAAGGTGGAACAAATGAACAGTGCTTATGGAAATATAAATGATTACTTAGAGTCTGCAAAGCACATTATGTTATGTACATAAATAAACTGAAATTAATCTTTTGGCCCAATATTCCCAATTCTGGTTAAATTTTTTTAAATCAAATTCATGCAAAACATACTAACTATTGCATAATTTATAATAGCCAAAAATGAAAAAAGTCTTAATGCTGAATAATAACTTATTTATAGAACTTTTTATATATTTGTGTACTTTTAATTTTAAGTATTAAATACATGAACCATTTTGTTTTGTATGAATAAAAGTCCATTGATTTTACACAGTTCAGTGACCTGAAAATTTATATAGACTGTTTCTCTATATTTAATAGGAAAATATTATGTGTACGCAGGTGATTTTTTATGTTAGTCCTTCTTTTCACCCACTTTTTGCTTTTTTGCTATGTAATGGCAACATAATTGTAATTCCTCCTTCATTTAATTAAGCCATTTCTATTTTTTAACATAATGAATATTTGTTGCTATTGATATTTGTATGACAAAAATATAATGATTCCAGTGGTAGTACTTAATTTTAGATAAACCAGTTAGTAATTATATACATAATGTAATTTCTGTGCAACATGAAGGCCAAGATTTTGTGTCCCAATTTTAAAAATTTTAACTCAAAAAATACAGATTAAATGGTCTTTATTAATTAAACTTACGTTGTGCTTATCTTTAAAGGACTTTCAAATGTAATCCAGTTTCCTACTGGATTCCATATTGATTTTTCTAGTTTTTGCTGTGACTTGATTTTTGAGATAAACAATGTATACCTTGCCTGTGCAGCGGGCTTGAGACTTCAAGATGCATTCTTTACTGATGTACATAATAAAATATTCAAAGGAATTTATTTTCTAAAAATTTCTAGTTTCCTATTATATTCCTTTATGCTATAATATTAGTTTAGAGTTTTTGATGATTTGGAGAATATGAACATTATGATTACAATAGAAATGAGACCTCAGTCTTTTATATTGTTGGCATTCTTGGAAATATTTGAGTAATTGTTTGCCTTATTGTACAAAATTTCCTCTAGGAATGCTACCATATACCAGCAAAATCATTTGTGACCCTAACGTTAAGTCTTCTCGCATCAATGGAACATCTTCTTGACGAATATTTGAAAAATAAAGTTTATCTTATTTTTGACCACTTTTATTAAAAACAAAAATAAAAAAAACAACTAAGCAACATGATTAAAATATTTGGCAAAATACTTGGCTAATAATATCTGTTTATGGTAGAATTTCTAAGGCTCTTTTGCCCTGTAATGTTGATGAATTTCCACAGAGAGGAAATGTTGTATTACAAACTTGTATCTGGCCAAGAAATATACCTTTGTGAATGTTACTCTCAGGTGAACTGATTAAGCAGGGATCTTCTAAACTAGCACCCTCTAATTTACTATATGATATGGCATTACATTACGTTTAATTAAGTTAAATGTATTAAAATTTATAGTGACTTCTGGTAAGACTGGTTTATGAATAGTGCTGCTTAATTCCATGGTAGCAATTATTATATTCACCATTACAATTTAAACCTGACTACCAAAATTTTGGTCTATATGTAACTAAAGAATATGGATAAAAGTAATTTTTTCTTTCAGAAATGTTCAGGTGTCTTGCACGCACAAAGTCTTTTAGTTTGTACAATTCAGCCTTGAATCCATCAGGACCTGGGCTTTTCTTTGTTGGTAAATTTTCAATTGCATTTTAAATTTCAGCAACTGGTACAGGGTTATTCAAAATTTTTATATTGTCTTTATTCATCTTTGGTAATTGATACATTTCTAGGAATCTGTCCATTTCCTCTGTGTTTTCGAGCCTATGAGAGTAAAGAGTTTTGGAGTAGATGCTGATGATCTTCTGTATTTCCAAAGGATCTGCAGTAATTTCACCCTTTTTATGCCTCATTGCATGAATTTTAGTATTTTTTTCCTTTTCTTTATCAAGTTGGCTAGGGGTTTGTTAATTTTGTTTACTCTCTCAAAGCTTATGCCACTGAGCCAAACTCCCAGCCCAGCATTAGATTGTTTATTTGTGCATGTTCTGTTTTCCTGTTGTGAGAATTCATTGCTATGTATTTCTCTCTTAGGACTGCTTTCATTGTGTTCTCCTTTTTCTGGTATGTTGTATCTGCATTTTCACTGAATTGTAGATATTGTTTAATTTCTTCTTTAATGTCGTCTGTAACCCATTGGTTGTTCAGGAGGGCATTAATTTCCATGTGTTTATATAGGTTTTGCAGTTTCTTTTGCCATTAATTTCCAATTTCAATGCACTATCATCAGATACTATGCATGAGATAGTTTCAATCCCTTTGTTTTTAGGTAAGCATGTTCCATGGGCTAATATATGGTGTATTTTAGAGAATGTGCCATATACAGCTGAGAAGAATGTATATTCTGATGTTGTTGGGTGTAGCAATCTGTAAACATCTAGCAAGTCCATTTGTTCACAGGTTTGATTCAGTTCTGTTATTTCCTTGCTGACTTTTTGTTTAGTTGATCTATCTCTTTGTGATGATGAAGTATTAAGGTCCCTCATTACAATTGTGTTACTGCTTATTTGATTTTTCATGTCTATTAGTATTCGTCTTATATAGTTGAGTGCTCCTGTATTTGATGCATATATATTTATGATTGTTATCTCTTCCTCTTGAATTTTTCACCTAACAAGTATGTAGCAACATGCTTTATCTCTTTTGATCATTTTTGGTTTGAAGTTCACATTGCCTGCAAACATAATAGCTAACCCTGCTTTTTTCTGGGTTCCTGTCACATGGAATATCGCTTTCCATCCTTTGACTTTCAGTCTGAGTTTCTTTTTCAGTTAAATGCGTTTCTTGTGTACAGTGTATTGTAGGATCTTGTTTGCTGGTACATTCTGCCAAACCATTTCTTTTAATTGGTGAATTGAGGCCATTTACATTGATGCTTATAATTGATATGTATTGGCTTAACTTTGTCATGTTATTTTCCTGCTGTTGATTCCCTGCTTTTCCCCATTGTTTAACTGCTTGCCCCTGCTGGTGGTTTCTTTCTGTTGTTGTTCTGGGAATTATGGTCATTTTCATCCCTATGTAGAATATCTTTCAGTACTCTTTCTAGGGGTGGTTTGGCTGACATGAATTTCTTCAGGTGTTCTTTGTCTTAGAAGTATCTTATTTCTCCATTATTTTTGAAAGATAGCAATACAGGGTACATCAATCTGGGTTGGGAGTTGTTTTCTTTCAGGCCTGGATGTATAGTCACAGTGTCCTGTAATGTTTGATTGAAATCTCTTGACAAAATGTTAAGGAAATAATGGCAGTCTGGCATGTGCATTGGAAACTTCAATTAAATAAGTGAGTTTGGCTCAGTGACTTAACCTCCTGTCTGACAGGCGCGAGGTTGTGAGTTCAATCCCCCGTGCTGCAAAAAGAAAAAAAAAGTTTAATATGATTGTGGGTAGCTCAAAGCCACTTTTTAGTTTTCTTGTCTTCATAGCTTTCAAATTATCATCTAGAATGTAAATTTGAACCATAATATTGAAATTACTATTCTCTAATTCAAGAATATAAGCAATTGCTACAAACTTCTTTGGACTCATTTGATGAAAACTAGATCATTTGGGTCAATTAAGCATTCTATACATTAAAATGTTTGCATGTTTTAAAAATTTTACAAGTATATGTTTTCAATACAATAAATGTGTTCATTGTGGGGAACTGGCACATGCACATATCATCACACGTGATTATCTTTACCGTTTTAAGGGTCCCTCGACCTGCCCCCATATCTCGCCCTCGTTGCCAGGTTCTCTTCTTGATTTCACAGAGTCTATCTTCTTTTTTATCATCTATCTTTTGTTTTACTATTTAATTAGCCTTTTGTACTCTCATATAAGAGCAGTCACACCACATGGGTTTAAAAAAAGATGGAAGGTCTCCTGTCATACTGTCCTATTTCAAGAAATGATTAGTAAAGACTCAAGTAGATAAACAAGGGCCGGGGGTTTGGCTCAGTGGTTTTAGCGCCTTCTACTGACAAAAAAAAAAAAAAAAAAAAAAATAGACAAATCTATGTTGAACTAAAATTTGCATCTAGACCTATGAACTGGTTTTCCCCTTGTGCTATAGAAACTAGACATGAAGTTGTTAAGGAAGGTTAAAATTAGAAACTATGGCATAGTTAACATGTTAAGTTCAAGATACGAAAGGTGATGTCCCAGTGGTCCTAGACTTCAAAGAGATAGGAATTCAAGGACAACATTTGGAGGTCCAAATAATCACACATCATAGGTGAAATATAACAGGTAGCTGACTACCATTTGGAATAAACTAATGAAACAAATAACAGAGAAACAGTCTAGATCTTAAATGCATTGAAGTTCATATAACTAGCACTATATTGGTGAAAATATAACACTACGTTTGGCGCTTGAGGGACTAAATTATATAGAAAATGGATTCTTTCTTATGGAATTTAATTATCTGGATTGATTCCGAGAGAAGAATTTCAACTAGAGACTGATCTGTTGAGGCAATAAAACTAGGGAGTAAAATAAGGAAGAACTTTCTAATATTGTTTCATGAAGGCACTAGATGCCTTTAAAAAATAGGGAATAACAAACAGATGATGGGTCCTGATATTTACTCTGATGCTATCTGCTAGAGATTTTTTAGGACACATTTCTCATACACTAGGAGTTTAAACAAGAGAACCTTAAAGGCTCTTGGATTTAAACTTAGAACTCCAAGATTTTGTCACTATATGATTTAATTAATGGCATTAATAATAGCAGTACTTATCATGTTCTTGACTTTTGGAACAATTTTTCTAACTTAATGCTATGTTTAGAGTTTATTTTCTTTCTTTAAAAATGGTTCTGCCAGGCATGATGGAATATACCTGTAATCCCAGTGCCCCAAGAGGCTGAGGCAGGAGGACCACAATATGAATCTAGCCTGAGCAATTAGCAAGACTCCATTTCTAAATAAATAAATAAATAAATGGGCTAGGGATGTACCTCAGTGCAAAGACCAGGGATTCCATCCCCGTATCACAACAAAAGAAGGGAATTTAAAGATTTCATTTTTTAAATGCCAGCAATGACATCAGAAAAATGCAGAGTAAACGTACTCAGATATTGGAATAAAATACAAAGTATATAATTTTCTACTGGCATTTTAACCAAACAAAAGGGTAGAAAGTCCACTTTGCAAAGTCTCATTCTTATTTCTTTGACCAATGTCTTCAATACTTTGGAATCAAATATTAAATGCTTGTTTTGAGGGAACCAGTAAAACATGCTTAAATTTAGCACTTATCTGCATTAATAAATAGGAATTGGTGTAAAAACACTGAAAATCACTGGAGTGGAACCCACTGGTGTGGAAAGAAATACAATGAAATACTTTCCATGCAAGGACCTCAAGAGATGGAAACTGAAAAGAAAGTTTATAGACACAGTAAAGCTTTGAATGACAGGCATAACAACATTTGCATTATTTTTGAGAAATTTAAAGTGATATTGTGGATTTAACATTTTCATTTTAATTCCTAGAATCTGATAAGCAGAAATATGTTCTAAGCCATGTGTTATGCCCTGCCTGATACCAAAAATGAAACTCCATATTTATGGTATATAAATATGGTTTCTTATGTTTGCTTTGAATTTAATAAATGTAATCACAAGCTCCAATTCTAGGATAAAAATGATATTCCTCCTGTGAGATTAATTAAACTATTGTATCACATAAAACTCTTATTTTGTTTAATGTATAAAGCTGTAGAATACACAAATAAGAGGAGTTTAAAATGAAAACCAAAAGGGACTTGTCAAATGTAATTGGAGGTCTATCTGATATGTCAAAAATTCAACCACAACTACACCGAAATTTTCATATTTTATTAAAAAATGACATCTCTGTGTGTATTTAGGTCAAAAGTAAAATCAAATGGATATAAATTGTCATGTCTTCTTGAGTCAGTAGGATATAAGTACACAAATGAAACTTTCTGCTGTTACTAGTTCTTTTTTTTTTTTTTTTTTTTTTTTTTTTTTTTTTTTTGCTGTTACTAGCTCTGTAGGCAAGTTAAAATTTAATTGTACTGGAAGAATTAGGCTTACATTTTTTCAGTTATCTCATAGAAGGGAAATGATGAATACATTTTATAAAAGCATTTACTCTAGGATTTTTTTATCTGACTGAACACAAGCACTCATTACTTTTTGTTTCTTTTATTCTTCTTGAATTCTGGAAAGAAGAGTATACCGGACACCCTTTCCTATAGCATCTGGACATATAGTAGTATCCCTGTCCCCTATCCAGAAGCAGACAAAGTCATTATTGAACATTGTACATCCTAATTGTACAATTGATGCTGCAATTTTAATGACAGTTTTTGTCATAAAAAAAGAGTAAAAAGGCAAGTTGTGAGATGTTTAGATTGCAGGCAGGCACGCAATTTCTGGATATATTAGCAAATTCTCCACATTTGAATTTAGTTCATTTTGGTGAACGTTGAGTTTTGAGAATGTCAGTCTCACGCACAGTGTTAATAAAGTTAAAGCAGCTGTAGAATGCAGAGTAGTTAGTAAGTTCTTTTGATATCATTAGGAATTTCTTATACGCAATGTAGATTTGCAAGGCTATTCATTCTTTCTCACCTCCGAAGTCTCATTCCAGAGATAATGGGAACACAACATCTTACTACTGCCATCTGTATTTATTTCATGTTTTTTATTATACATTCATCCCCTTTTTAGCTTGTTACCACCTAAACACCAGTTCTTCAAGATAATCCCTCATCCATTATGCTTGTTTCCTCCAAGATTAGTATACTTCCACTTTGTTTGATAACTCTCACTACTTTTCCAATCCAAAACCTACCACAGCACTGTCTGAACTTTCATTGGAAAAATACCCTCAACCCGTATGTCAACATTTCTTTTTTTATTATTGATTTAAAGATAGTAAAATCCAACAAAACATAACAGAACAAAGTCAATCAAAACAAAGCAGTAGAACTGGTACAGAACTTCAAAGAAAGATACTAGGAAAACAATAGCTACTATAGTATATCTTGTTATTTCCAGAATAGTTGACCATTCCATCAGGTATAGTAAAATCGAACCAAAAACAAAACAGAATAAAACCAATAAAAACACAATATAAAATAAAGCTAAAAAAATTAATCAGAATTAAGCAAAACAATGAGAACAATATTGGGCCTCAAAGACAAGACAGAAGAGAATCCCCCATATTTACTACATTGCATACTGTCATTTTCCCGAGAGATGCTCAGAGTGCTGGCTCCAGGCCTGCAAAATCAACCAAACAATAATACATACATTTAGTTGCTTTATGTACCATAGTTGCTATTAACTTAGCCAGTCCTCAGAACCAGCAGGTTGCTTACGGGGAGTGGGGAGTGTCCTTGATTCTTAGCCCACTAGGTGTACAGGAGACACAGATCTTTCTCTTCCTGGAGTCTGTGTGGGTCACACACACTCACCAGGAAGGCAGGCTAGTTGTCTTCTGGTTGGATCCTCCTTGACCCAATGTGGCGGGTTCTCGAGAGGCACATTTCTTTCTCTTCCTGGAGTTCACTCCTGTTGTGTGCACTCACCAGGAAGGCAGGCTAGTTGTCTTCGGTTGAAACCTCCCTACCTAACATGGCTGGTTCTCAGGAGACACAGATCTTTATCTTCCTGGCGTCCATGCCAATCACGTGCACTCACCAGGAAGACAGGCTGGTTGTCTTCTTGTTGTGTTCTGCCTGCCTAATGTGGCGGGATCTCAGAAGGTGTATCTCTTTCTCTTCCTGGAGTCCATATTGGGGGTGTGCACTCACCAGGAAGGCAGACTAGTTGTCTTCTGGTTGGATCCTCCCTGACCCAACATGGCGGGTTCTCAAGAGGCACATCTTTTTCTCCTACATCAATATTTCTGAATATTCTCTATACCTTCTTGAAAACTCTCTCCTGCATGGTCACCACTTTTTAACACATCCTTTTTCAAGTGATAGATCTTTTTCTTTTAACGTGCAACAACCTTGAACCTGCAGTTAGGGAAGAACTCCAGGCAAACTGTCTTACCTCCTCAAAACTTTCTGGGGTTAATTCGTAAACCCTAAAGTTTAAGATCCAGCTCCAACAAGTATTTTTAAAATTTTTGTTAACTTTGACAACCACATAGTTGACCTTTTCTATAACTAACTGACTTTCCTCTGCCTGCCTTGTTCTTCACCCCACCTTAATGATGTTTATGCTCATACTCTGATTAAGTTTTTCCTAATAACTGCAATCCCTCCAGAATTGAGGTTTAGCCAAGAAAGGTGTAACCGCATTCTTTCTTTTCCCACTTATAACTAAAAACTCTGAATATAACACAACAAATAACTATAGAAGTGTAGAAAGATGGACCACAAAATGTGAACTGCTCATGAATTTCAGAACTTGAAGAATGATACAATAATTACTTCCCTGAGCTTCTTATCACCTGTCAGGTGTTTCACACAGAGTGTTCCAGAAGCTCCTTATCTGGAACTACTAACAGAAAAAAACAAAAATTTCTCCAAAACTCTGTTCACCCTGACCAAAGGGCGCACACAGTGGTAGTCTAACAACAGAAAGCTTTTCTAGCCAAACATCAATGGGAAATGATATGACCTTAGTGTTTCAGTGTGGCCAAGTAGGTAGTTGATTTCCATCCCAGCCCGTTATACTACAGTGCCTCAGAAATATATTCTGACTTCTACCTCCCTTCTATAGAATTAATAGGGCTAAATATGGATTTAATCTACCATCTTCCCAGCAGAAACAGGTAGTGTTCTAATTGCCCTGCCAGAACAAAGTTGGTAATGATATGAAAGAAGCTAATTTTCCATTTCTATCCTGGCATAAATAGGAGGATTTCCAAATACACCAGCAGAGTATTACCAACATGATTAAACTTAAAGCTAAGATTCCATCCTCACCAAGTAGCAATGAGAATTAAAGGGCTGGTCCTGGTAGCACTAACTACCTCTCTCTGTATCTGTTGTCACTGAGACTGAGCAAATTGAAACTAATGCGTCATCTGTTTTTCTTTCAAATTCTGTGTCAGGAAGATCCACTAAGGTATAAAGCAAATCCAATATACACTCCTACCTTGCACTAAACCTTGGAGATAGTGGTGAGTGGTAGGGTACACAGCCTATAATCCATCAAATGTCAACAAGAAAGAATGGAGCTGTGTGAGGCAGGGTAGTTTGGATTATGCTTTCTATCCCCCTCACATGTGAACAAAGAATAGTGGGAACCGAGCCTGAAATCCCACCTGGCATCAGTGAAGCAGTAAGATACAACTGGTTGGTGCTCTAGTTTTTCCCATGTCTTCTCTGGCAGTCAGTGAGGCCCAGCAGGAGTAAAACTCATGCACTACCAGTCTTCAATGGTGTAGTATGGATCAGTGCTCCACATTCCACTTGAAAAAACAGTTTTGAATTCCCATAAAACAAATGAGACTACAGAGACTTTTGAGAGAAATATAAGTCAAGTAAATAACCAAACATAAATTGTAGAAGTGATTAAATAAATTACCTGCTGGATGCTCAAGAATGGAATGGAGAAAACTGAGAATTGAATTAATAAAGGTGAGACAGGTCAATCTAATTTTCACAACTTGAACAGGAATAACTTAGACTTAAAAATATAAGCAGAGTTCCAATGACATGTGAGGAAATAAAGGAGCTAACATTTGTACAGTTCCTAAAGGAAAGAAAATAATAGAACCACAACATTATTAAAAGAAATAATATCTGAAAAATTGGTGAATTTGATGTAATACATAACCCTACAAATTCAAGATGCTAAGTAAATGCCAGTCAGTTCACAGCAAAGGAAATGCGTGATGAGATACATCATCATTAACTTCTGAAATCTAAAGAAAAACCTTGAAAGCAGCTAGAGAGAAGCAGAACATTACATTAGTACATTACTTTATAGCACCAATTCAAATGATAGGAAATTTCTCATCTGAAATTGTACAGGCCAAATGGAAGCGTTACTCATTTTTTAGCACTGAAAAGAAGTAACTGTGAACTGTGCATTCTATATCCACATAATATATCCTTTGAATAAAAAGAAAATGTGTACATTCTCAAACCAAGGAAAATGAAGCAAATTTATTACAAAATAGACCATAAAGAGTGGCTAATGAATTTTAAAGATATAGGAAATAATACAATAAGACAGATTATAACTTTAGAAATGGAAAGTAATGTAATGGATAAAAATAAACTTTAATATAATAGACTATCTCCAGGAGACATCATGGTAGACTACAGGTGGCTGCACAAAGATTTTCACTAAGATCTACAGGTAATCATAAACAGAGGGCAAACAAATAGCCCAAATATAGAAAGGCAACTTAAAGGAGAAGCTCACCAGATGGTGTTTGTAGAAGGAAACAGGTCCTACTCTGGATCCTGACACTGCTTAAAGCCCAGTTTCAGTGAACATGTCATCTGGGGAAAGGATTTAACTCCCTTAGGAAGAACCCGAGTACAGCAGTGACAGGCAAACTGCTGCGATTGGCACCCAGCCTGGCAGCCACTGCCCAGTGTCCACCTGTCCTACTCTCTTTCTACTGGAAGACAGAGCTCAGTGAGATATCCATAGATATTTTAATCAGGGCACTATGGAAGGCACAGGCCAGAGAATCACTCAAGAGGTCAATGAATGAGTTAGGACCAGTGAACCTTACAGAAGAAAAAGACAAAGGCCCAGTCCTTGTAAGGGAAATGAAATGAAGCATTAAGCATTTGCAGCATTTCAGAAAGTATTCATAGGAATCCTCTACAGAGCCAGTGGGGTCAGCATCAGCAAAGTTCCCAAAGGAAAGAATGCATCTAGTAACAGATATTAAACAAAAGGAAAGAAATGTGCAGAAATGGAACTAGGAAAATAATACACTGACAGGATGCAGTAACTACCTTTTAATAATAGCACTCAATGTAAATGTTTTTAACTTTTCATTAAAAAGGCACAGAGTGGCAAATTGAATCAGAAATAAAACAATTGTAAGTTTCCTGCAAGAGATACACCTCATCCAAACGGAACCATATAGACTGAAAGTAAGAGGATGGAAAATGATACTCCATGCAAGCATCACCTATAGGCAAACAAGAGTAACTGTCCTATTTTCAGATGAAGTGGATATGAAGGCAAAACAGAGTGAAAGACACAAAGAAGTTTATTATGTACTGGTAGAGGGAACAATTCAATAGAAAGAGATAGCAATTATAAATATACTGAATGTTGGCGCACCCAACTTCATAAAATAAAAACTACTGGACATAAAAGGTCAAGTAGACATGAATACAATCCTAGTGGGTGTTGTCAGTTTCACACTTTCACAATAGACCGTGTCACACAGACAAAAAAAAATCAACAAATAAATGTCAGATTTGAAATACCACTGAACAAATGGACTTAATAGACATTTACAGTGTTTATTCCAACAATAGAACATTTTTCTCAGCAATGCATGGAACTTTCTCCAAAATACACATCTTAGGTTTTATAGCATGTTTAAAGAGATGCAAAAACTTAAAATAATCTCTTGCATATTATTAGATCATTGTGTATTGAAACTAGAAATAACAGCAAAAGAAACCGAAAAGTATTCAAATTTTTGGCAATTGAATAATACACTATTAAATATTCAATGAATAATAGAAGAAATCAGATAAGATATTAAAATGCTTCTACAACATGACATTGGTAGCAAATGTACCCAAACCTATGGTCCAGAATGAATGTGCTTCAAAGAGGAACATGTATAGCTCTGAATGTCTACATTAAAAACCTAGAATGATACTAAATAAATAACCTGAAGATGTATCCAAAGGTCCTAGAAATACAAGAGCTATGCAAATCCAAACTTGTGGAAGGAATGAAATTATAGAAGTCAAAGTAGAAATTAATGAAGCTGAAACTAAAAAAAATTTAAATGTTGAGGAATCAGAGAACTAGTTGATTCTTTGTGAGAAAAAATACCATTAATAAATCCATCAGAGTCTCCAATAAGAGAATAAAAAAGACTCATCAATGCAACTAGAAATGAAAAAGGCAAAATCACAATGGACACTGCAAAAATCCAGGGGAGTATAAGAACTATTTTGAAAACTTACCATTCACTAAAATGTATCTTGAAGAAATGGCTAAATTCCTAGATACATATGAATTAGTGAAATGTAAACAAGAAGATAGAAACTCTGAATAGACCAAAGACAGTCAATGACATAGAGTCAGTAAAAAAAATCCTACCAACTAAGAAAAATCCAGACCTCATAGATTCATCACTGAATTTTACTAGAATTTTAAAAAGAACTAATGTCATTACTTCTCAAAGTGTCCCGTGAAGTTGAAAGCGGAGGGACACTGTCTAACTCATTTCTTGAAGCTATTGTTACCCTCACACAAGAAACAGACAAGGATTCAACAAAGTATAAAACTACAGTATAATTTCCTTTATGAACACAGATGGAAAAATCTCCAACAAGATACTTATGAATAGATTGAAACAAATCATTGAAAAGTTCATACACTGTGAACAAGTCATTTCCATCCCATGGATGCAAGAATGATTTTACATACATAAATCAATAAATGTATGTGATGCATAAGGATAAGTTAGGATTAAAATCACATGTCCATCTCAATAGATGCAGAAAAACCCTTTGACGTAATACAGTATCCATTCATGATAAAAACCCTGGAGAAAATAGGTATAGGAGGACCTTACTTGAAACTGATTTAAAAAAATTTAGAAAAAGCCTGCTGCACACATCATACTAACTAGGGAAAAAATGAAAGCATTTACTCTAAAACGACAAACAAGAAAAGGCTGTTCATTCTTACCACTCCTATTGTTTCTAGCACCAGAATCTTTAGCAAGAGCAATCAGGCAAAACAAAGAAAGAAAACAGATATGAATATAAAAAGATAGCAAACTAACCTTTTACACGGATGACATCATCCTTTACATAGAAGAGGCAAAAAACTCTACCAGAAGATGCTTAGAGTTAACAAACAAATTCAGCAAAGTGACATGTTACAAAATTAATACACATAAATTAATAGTGTTCCTAACACCAATAAAGAGCCCACCAAGAAGGAAATAGGGAAAATAATTCAATTCACTGTTGCTTCAAAAAAATTATATACCTAAGAATTAACCTAACCAAGAAAGTGAAAGATCTCATCTTAAAATGATACAATCATACCCCATATATGTAAAAAAAAAATCACGATAGCTTAAATATATGGAAGTGGCTTATATGCCCATCAACATAATAATGAATAAACCAAATGTGTTATATGTATACACAGTGGATTACTACTCAGCCATGAAGAAGTCTAAATTTTTAGTAATTTGTAAAAACAGGATGGTTGAGTACATAATGCTAAATTAAATCATACATGGAAGGGTAAATACAGCATAGTTTCCGTGATATGAAATAAATTATATATATGTATATGTCACTTTTTTGAAAAGATTTCATTTTTTCTTTTATAAATTGAATACTTTTACATATGTATAGGGTACAGTCTAATGTATGTTTGCAATATAATATATAATTATAATATAAAAACAATTATCATTACCATTTCCTCAAATCTTTATCATTTCTGCACGCTGAGAACCTTTGGACTCTTCTGGTTATTACTGTAGACTGTAGTTACTCTACTGGCCTACATAACACCAGAACTGTGGTATTCCTTATCTAACCTCTCCATTCCATCCCCTTCCCTTCTCTCTCTTTAGTGATTAATTTCCACTGTCTTGTTCTCTGAGATCAGTTTTTAGCTTCCACAAATGACGGAGAACGTACAGTATGTCTTACAGTATGCCTCATTTATTTTACTTAATGTGATGTCCAACAGTTCTGTGTAATCTGCAACAAGTGACAGGATGTCATTATTTTTATGGATGAATAGTATTCGATCATATATATGTAGTAGGTTTTTCTGTGTGTATTCATAAATCAGTGGATAATAGCATAACCTGGCTATACCAAATAGTGTTGCAATAAACACAGATGTACAGTTATCTCTTTGATATAAGTATTTCACTTACTCTAGATATATTTCCAGTACTGTGATATATTATATGTTAATTCTACTTTTAATTTTCTTAATGAACCTACAAACAGTTTTCTATACTACCTATACTGACTTACATTCCTCCCAATAATATGCAGGTGTTCCCATATCTCCATATCCTTGCCAAAACTTATCTTTTCCCTTTTAGATAATAGCCATTCTCAATTGGGTGAGGTCTTAGCTATTAATGGTTTTGATTTTCATCCCTCTAATGGTTACTGATACTGAGTATATTTTCATAAACTTTTTGGTCATTTGCATTTCTTCTTTTGGAAAGTGTCCATTCGGATATTTTCCCCATTTTTCAATTATGTTATGTATTTCTTACTGTTGAATTGCATGTGCTCTTTATGTATGTTGGATATTAATCTCTTGTTAGACAACTTGCTTGCAAGTATTTTCTCCTATTCTACAGATTTTCTTTTTTTGTCACATTGGGGATCGAAACTCACAACCTCTCGCCTGCCTGGCAGGTGCTTATGCCACTGAGCTAAATCCCCTGCCCCTATTCTACAGATTGTCCCTTCACTCTGTTGATTTTGTATTTTGCTGTGCCAAAGCATCTGAGTTTGATATAATCCCATTTTATTTTTGGTGCCTGTGCACTTGGGGTCTTACCCCTACCCACAGACACTCACACACACCCAGAGACGGAGAGAGAGAAAGAGAGAGAGAGAGAGAGAGAGACAGAGACAGAGACAGAGACAGAGACAGAGAGAGACAGATAGAGAGAGATTTCCCTGTACCAATGTCTTAAAATATTTTCCCTAGATTTTCTTCTAATAACTTTTTAATGTGGTGAAAGAGAGGTACCTACTTTCATTCTTTTGCATGTGTATGTAGTTTTCCCAGTGCCATTTATTGAAGAGATTCCCCTTTCTGTGGTGTATGTTCCTGGAGCCTTTATGGAAAAATCAGTTGGTTATGTGAAAGTGGAAGTCAGGTAGCAGTGTTGACATGTGCTCTGGAGGCAACAACTGCATTCCTGAATGCACAGGCTGAGGGGTCCATCCAGAGTCCCAGTGAGGATTAGTGTTGGTGACAGTTGCGGTTGTCATATTGTGGAGTATTACTTCAGGAGCTCAGTGTGAGTTCCTTCTCTAGAACAAAGCATACATTTCAAGCAGCTTCCACAACTAAGTTTGAAATACGTAAGAATCGTGGAATTCTTCTGTAGTTAGGGCTGCCAGTCAACAGCAGTGTTGGGGAGAGGGGTGTTGGCTGCAGTTTTCTAGCTTACTTTTCCCTGACAATGTGGAATACTTCTCCAGCCAGGGAGCTGGGGTTGCAGGTGCAGTATGCTTTATTTCTTTCTGTGTGCTACCATCCTGAATCTTCATGCCTTTTTACCCCACCGTTTTCTTGCTCAGTTCCAGTGTTCTTCCTCAGTCACTCTCCTTGAAATATAATAATTCTTTTGTTGTCCTGGTTCTTCTCTGTGGTGGAGGTGAGCGCTGGAACTGAGCAAGAAAACGGTGGGGTAAAAAGGCATGAAGATTCAGAATGGTAGCACACAGAAAGAAACAAAACATCTTTCATCTAACCTCGCTTAAGAAGTTTTTTTTGGTGGCAGACAGAAAATCTTATAACACTAAAGCATTATACAATGTCTGTATTTCATTTATGAGATCCTTGGGTAAAAATATCTGCCACTTTTAATCAAAGGGACAATCAAAGTAGTAGTTGTAAATATACATTGAATACAACTTGAATACTAATTGTAATTATGCTATAGCAAATTTCAAGATCAATAAGACAACAATGAAATCAACATTATTTTTTAAAAATTTCTCAAATAATAAACAGAATATATTATCATGGACTCCTAAAGTGTATAAATAATATATACCTCTGACATATGAAATGTTTGTATTAATTTATGTGTATATCTCCCACATGCTCAGTAGGATTTTTATCCTAGGGAATGATGCTATAATAGAAGAAAAGTTTATAAAAAGTAAATGTCATTCTAGTTAAATTGTGTAATTGTTGTAGAGGAATAAATAAAGCAGAAAGATATCAGCTCAAATATTTTGAGTTTACACCATTTTATCAAATCATTTAATAAATACAATCATCTTTATTCTATTTAGACAATTCAGTCAGAAGATAAAAACAACTGATGTGATTTTTCCCAGCTTCTAGCTAAACATAAATGAAAATGTTAACATTGAAAACTAGAACTAGCTCGAAATCTGTTTTCAAAAACCTATAAGCACTTTTTATAGTGATGATTAGTACTCAAATGTGAAAAGTAAAATAAAGCACATACAGTTTTTGAATCTTGGATAGGGCTTGAATGAGCAAAAAATATTAAATATGCAAAAATAAATATGTAGATTAAAAGCAATCCTATTAATGTCCGTTGTTCCCCACCTTCTTCTGCTCCTAGAGTCAAATGTTCATTTTAGATTTTAAAAACTTAGTAAATGAATCATACAGGAGGCAGTTCATCCTATTAGAAAATAAGGCATCTGTTAATGAGAAACATGGTATTTGCAATGTTTAAAAAAAGAAAAAATTAAAACCATTACTTAGGAATTTCAGAAAGAAACAAAAATACATATAGAAGTGCCATGAGGTGATAATTTTTAAGATAAGGACTATTTTTTGATAGCTAGTTTCATATAAAAACCGACAACATTGAATAAATTCTTTATTCTACGCATAAAGATAAATTACAAATGGATCAAATATTTAACTCTAGAGAAGCATACAAGTATTAGAGGAAAATCAGAGAGATTTGAAGATTCTTAATAAGCTATAAGGACAGCCTTCTTGTCCATACTGAAATTGTTGCAAAAGACCATGGGAAAAGCAGAGAAAAAAAAGTGATGTACTTTGTGATATACAAAATGAACTTGGCAAATTCTGAAGATTATTTGCAGTGTTAAATTTCAGTGAGTTTTTGAAAATTGACAATATTATAATGGTTCTTACTTTTTAAAGCTATATTAACCCTAAAATGTTATGGTGCATTCTGTTTTCAACTACTATTCTAGTTATAAACTTGGTTACAATCACAAATACATTGCCAGAGTTTTCATTAAATTGACTGATTTATCATGAAATTATCATTCAATACTTTTAAATTAATTGTTATAAAATCAAAATAGTGTAGGCCATGAATATTTGTCTTCTATCTTTACTCCTTACACAATGTAAAAGTTTAGGTTTATTTAGACGGGTAGCATAATCCATTTTTAATGATAATATAATCTTTTTAAGAGTAAATGACAATTTTTAAACTTTGTTTCTTTGGGGGTGCATGTATGGCTTATTTGATTTAGTTCTTGCTGTGTTATCTAAACATATTTTAAATATAAATTAAACTGTTACTTCATTTTAATTAACAGAAGACTGAAATTTTCATAACCTATAGACATGATAGGATTTCCAGGTATAACCTTTGAAATATACATTCATCTACCTTACTGTTTCATTAGCTAGAAGAGAGTTTATAGATTTAAAATATCAGTAGAAAGTTTCTTTTGCATACCAAGAATCACTGAGATTCGCAATAAAAACAAGACAGTTGAAGAATGGATCCAGAGTTCAAACTTATGTTACTAATTTCTGTCAACTCCTGTGTGTACATAAATTCAGATATGTTCATATTGTATAATATTAGTTTTATTAAATATATTCAATATAATTAACTCTCTGTAACACACTGATGATTTATTAAAACTATGGAGCTCAAGAAAATGAGGGTAATAAGTATTATTTAGATATATCTTAGTGAAAAATACAACTTCAACTGTATTTTGAGCAAGTGGTTACCCAAAATATCTTAGTTTCTTCATCTCTAAAATAGCAAACAGTGTAGCCCTTAATATATTCATGTTTTCTGAGAACATAACAAGTTTGCTTAAATGATACTTAGCACAGAACCTGGATTGTAACCAAGGTACAATAAATGTTAACTATGAGTAATATTACTAACTAGTTGATCTTAGCTATTATATTATGCCTAAGAACTATTATATTTCTTTAATGAATGAAATTATAAGGTGGAAAATTTCTAAGAATTTAGTGTCAGGATATTTCACAGTGAAAGTGAATTTTTTCAATTTTCACTCAAAATGTTCTTAAAAGTTTAGTACTCTAATTTGAGTCAAAATGATTTTGCTTATCCTCAGTCTTACAAAAAAAGAGCATTTTTTAAAAAGGAGTGCAGTCATTGATCCCTTATGTTTTTTTTTAATTTAAGAGGAAAAAAGACACAGAAAAGAACAATAAAAACCAAAAGAGACAAACAAACAACAACAAGAAATCCAATACAATAACAGTGTAGGTTTACCAAACAGGATGATAGAAATTTGACAATGGTTGTAATATTGCATTTCGCTACTTTAAAAAGGGTTGCTTACCTTAACAGATATAGACATGTAAAATTAATCTAATCATACGAGTATTAACTGTTCTTTTCCAATAACTAATATATTTAGTAGTAAATTGATTTTAGCTGTCATGTACATATATATACCGAGTTATATCTTTTTCCTTTTCCCTTCCTTCTTTTTTCCTTTTTCCTATTCCAATTACTTTTCCTCTTTGAGCAGTTTCTTACACAATATTTAATGTAGATTTTGGATTGTATATATTTTTTCAGATTTTTACACTAGGGAGACAATAGGGTATTTACACATGTGAATTTGATTTATTTCACTTATGAGTATGGCCTCAAGTAGCATCCATTTACTTATAAAAGTCTTGGTGCTATCTTTCTTTATAGCTGAATAGTACTCCATATTTTTCAGAGTAATGCAATTTTCACTGTATAGATCTTTTACTTCCTTTGTTAGATTGATTACTAAGTATTTCATTTTTTTGGATTCTATAGTGAAGGGAGTGGTTTGCCTTATTTCCCTCTCAGTGAGTTTGTTGTTTGTGTACAAGAATGCTATTGATTTTTGAGTGTTGACCTTGTATCCAGCAACATTATTGAATTTGGTTATTACATGTAGAACTCTTCCAATGGATTTTTGGGGGTCTTCTATGTAGAGTATCATATCATCTGCAAATAATGATAATTTAACTTCTTCTTTTCCTATCGTTATTGCTTTTATTTCTCTCTCTTGTCTAATTGCTCTGCCTAATGTTTCCAGAACTATACTGTGTAGGAGCAGTGATAATGGACATCCTTGTCTTGTTCCTGACTTTAGGTTGAAAGTTTTCAGTTTTTGTCCATTTAGTAAGATGTTGGCTGTTGGTTTATGATATATGGCTTTTATCAGGTTGAGGTAGAGACCATCTATTCCAATTTTCTGTACGGTTTTTATTATGAATGAGCACTGAATTTTGTTGAATGCTTTTTATACATCTATTGAGCTGATCATGTGATTCTTATACTTGGCCCTGTTGATATGGTGTATTTCATTTCTTGATTTGCATATGTTGAACCAACTCTACATTCCTGGGATGAATCCCCCTTGATGGTGGTATATAACCTTACTGATGACTTGTTGCCAGTATTTTATTGAGAATTTTTGCAACTATGTTCATTAGGGAGATTGGCCTCTAATTTTCCTTTTTGGTTGGGTCTTTCTCTGGTTTTGGTATTAGGGAAATACTTGCTCCCAGGAATGAGTTAGGGAGACTTGCTTCCCTTTCTATTTCATTGAAGACTTTGGGGACTGTTGGCATTAATCCTTCCCTAAATTTTTTGTAGAATTTAACAGTAAATCCATCAGGACCTGGGCTTTTCTGTTTGGTAAGATTCAAATTAATTCTTAAATTTCATTAACTGAAATTGGGTTATTCAGCAGCTTTACGTCTTCTTGACTCAGCTTTGGTAATACATACATTTCTATGAATCTGTCCATTTCTTCTGTGTTATCGAACCTATGAGAGTAAAGTTTTTCAAAGTAGGTATAATCTTCTGTATTTCCACAGGGTCTATAGTGATTTCACCATTTCCATTCCTTATTGCATGAATTTGAGTTTTTTCTTTCCTTTTTTCATAAGTTTGGCTAGGGGTTTATCAATTTTATTTATTCTTTCAAAGAACCAACTCTTCAATTCATTAATTCTTTGTATCAATTTCTTAGTTTCAACTGCATTAATATCTGCACTGATCTTTAAACTTTCTTCCCTTCTTTGGGCTTTGGACTTGACTTGTTCTTCTTTTTCTAGAAGCTTGAGGTGCAGCATTAGGTTGTTTATGTGTGTTCTTTCCATTTTTCTGATGTGGGAGTTTAGTGCTATAAATTTCCCTCTGAGGACTGCTTTCATTGTGTCCCACAGGTTCTGGCAATTTGTATTTGCTTTTTCGTTTGATTTTAGATATTGTTTAATTTGTTCTTTAATTTCTTCTGTGATCCATTGATTGTTTGGGAGAGTATTATTTAATTTCCATGTGTTTATGGGGTATGTGTGGGTTTTTTGCCATAAATTTCTAATTTTATTGTGCTATGGTCAGAAACATGCATGGAATTATTTGAATTCCTTTGCATTTACTTAAGCACGTTCCGTGAACCAGTATATGGTCTACTTTAGAGAATGACCCATGTGAAGCTAAAAAGAATGTGTATTCTGCTGTTGTTCGGTGGAGCACTCAGTACGCATCTACTAGGTCCATTTGTTCACAAGTTTGATTCATTTCTGCTATTTCTTTGCTGATTTTTTGTTTGGTTGATCTGCCTGTTTGTGACAATGGAGTGTTAACATTTCCCATTAGAAATGCATTATTGTTTATTTGGTTTTTCATGTTCATTAAGATTTGTCTTACTTAGCTGGATGCTCCCATATTTGGTACATATCTATTTATGATCGTCATCTCTTCCTCTTCAGGTTTTCCCCTGACAAGTATGTAGTGACCTTCTTCATCTCTTTTGATCATTCTTGGTTTGAAGTTCACATTGTCTGCAAACAAAATAGCTACCCTTGATTTTTTCTGGGTTCCTTTTGCATGGAGTATTGTTGTCCATTCTTTCATTTTTAGTCTATGAATTTCCTTTTGAATTAAATGTGTTTCTTGTACAGAGAATATTGTTGGATTTTCTTTCTTAACCCTCTCTGCTGGTCTGTTTCTTTTTATTGGTGAGTTGAAACCATTTACATTCATTGATATAACTGATATGTACTGACTTATTTCTATCATGTTATCTTTCTGTTTTTGATTTTCTACTTTTTCTGTTTAATTGTTTGCCCTGCATAGTGGTTTCCTTTTGCTGTTGTTCTTGGGGCTGCAGTTATCTTTGTCTCTTTCTGCAGTGTCTTTCAATGCTCTTTGTACTATTCATTTATGGCCATGAATTTCTTCAGTTGTTCTTTGTCGTGGAAGTATCTTCTTTCTCCATCAATGTTTAGAGATAGTTTTGCAGGATATAACAGTCTGGGATGAAAGTTGTTTTCTTTCAGGATTTGAAATACTTTACTCCAAGTTCTTCTTGACCTGAAGGTTTGTGTTGAGAAGTCTGCCATGATTCTTATAGGCTTTCCATCGCAGGTGACCTGTTTCTTTTCTCTGACAGCTTTTAGTATTCTGTTCTTGTGCTGAATTTCTGATATCCTAATTATTATATGTCTGCATGAAGATTTATTTTGCTTATGGTTAATTGTGGTTCTGTATGCCTCACTTATGTGTATATCAGATTCTTTTCCCATGTTTGGAAAATTTTCTGCTATTATTTCTGCAAATAGTCTTCACAAGTCATTTGTGTTGACCCCTGCTTTTTTATTGACACCTATCAACCTTTTATTGCTTCTCTTGGCATCATCTTCCAGCTGCTGAATTGTTTCCTGGCTCCGTGTTATTTTTAAGAGATCTTTTCTTTCGTGATCATAAGCTTCCATTCTGTCTTCAAGGCTTGAGAGTCTATGTGCAGCTTCATTCAATGGTTTTGCCAGCTTTCAAAGGAATATTTCATTTTCTGAATATCCCTTTGAATCTGTTTCATGCATTCTAATTCTGTCTTATACTATTCATTCAAAGTTTCTATTATTTTCTTATGTTTCTCTATATTTTATCTAGATCTTCTTTAGATACACAGTGCATTTCTTTTATAATGTTTGTCATTTCATTTTTACCTGAGAGATTGTTTCTGATATGATTTCCTGTATAGCTTCATGAAGTTGTCTCTTTACTTCAGTTGCTATCATTCCAGAAAGCTCAGTTGTGTGATTTCTGGTGTCTTCCTTTTCAGTGTCTCTTGGGTTTGTTCTCAGTGGGCTGAAGGACTGAGACTGCATCTTGCTCTTTCATTTTGTCATTCTCCTCTGGAACCTGTATGGCTGGCCTGGCAACCTCCCAATGTATTACACTAGAACGCTGCTCTGGGTAGAGCTTCAATCCTCCAATTTCACCTGTGCCTAGCTGGGGTGTACCCCCGAAGCATGGCACCAAAGCTTTGTGCTCTGTGACCTGAGAGGCTGGCCGTGTGTTCCCTGATGTACTGTGTTGGTTTGCCGTGGGATGCTATGCTGGGCAGTGCTTCTATCCTCCCTGCAGTTATCAAGGGCACACGCCTAGAGTGTGTCACCAGGTCCTACAACCTGGCTGAGTAGAGTTCAGAACCTCTGCAATGAAGGTGGCTAACAGAAACGCAACCCCAGGTGTGGCACTCAGCCTTGCACCGGCTGGGTTGAGTTCCGAACCTCCAGGACCCAGGTAGCTTTCAGGGCTGTACTCCCAGTGTGTCACTAGGACTTGGTGCCTGGCTGGGTAGAGTTCAGACCCGCCAGCACCCAAGCAGCTAGCCGAGAGGCACTCTTAGAGACTACAAGGAATTCAGAGCCTCTGGAGTGTGTGACTATCTAGAGCTCATCACTGGCGAATGGTGCTGGGGCTTTGCTCCTGGCTCAGCTCTTTTTATGTTTTAAAGTAGTGCTATTCTTCAGAATAATGATAGACACTCATCACATGGACACCATCACTGTTAAAGGTGACTTGAAACGTACCACTCTTCCAATCTTTCCAAACTTGTCCATTTTTCCCCCTTTGTTATCAAAATATGGTCTTATAACCTTCTGCTTCTGGATCCCATAGATGATGTTTAAGTGTAGTTTCCTGGGCCCTACCTCAGACCAAATAAATTAGAATCTCTAGAGTTCGGGCTCAGCAGGTACCTTATATAACAAGTTTCTTATGTGGTTCTTAGCTATACTAAAGTTTGAAAAATTCTAATTTATCAAAATACCTGACAATCTTCAGTTTTTCTGCTTTCTGGCTTTCATAACTAGGACCAGAGGCCACTTTTTTCTTTTACAAATAAGCTGTATTTTTCCTCATAGATCACTTAAATAAATGAGCAGATTTTTAGGCCAGCAATTTTGGGCTCCATGCAAAGTCTGGGCATGTTATAGAATAGAAGAATACTACAATCAATTGAGGGACCAAAAATAAACCAGGCAGAAATGAAAAGGGAATCCAGGGAAGGATGAAAAGGAAAAGGTAGGTTGGGGAAGGGAGATTGAAAATGATTAAGATGGCATGATATATGTGCCAGTTCCCCAAGATGATTATAATTGTTATGTAGCACAAACATAAGAATAAATATTACTATTTTCCTCTGGATAATATGGTATGGCTTTCTTGTAAAGTCTAATAGTTTTTATGGTTCTTTTGTCATTCTGGAAAACTCCAGCCATCACCTGAAATATTTCTTCAGTCTAGGCTCTTCAGCAAAAATTTTTCCCTCAGGATAAAATGTGTTTTTTAGTGAGGTCAATGACATTTGAGGGAAAATAGTGAAGTGCGCTTATATTTTAGCATAATATAGTGTTTTGTTCAAAAACAAGTTTTTAAAATTGACAGTGAAAGAACTGATTACCTTTTGTTGTTTAAACAAGTATTTATCTCATTTAAATTTTTTTTTGTGTATGTGTTACAGGAATTGTGTTACTTCCTGAAGGAAATATAGATATCCAGGTGTTATTTAAACCCCAAAGTATGACATTATGCAAAACAATGGTAATTATTCAAATGACGAGAACAAATGGAGAAGATTGGCCTATTGATAATTTCAATGAATTAGATGCAGAGTTTAAAAGGTAACATTTAAATAAAGATACTGAAGAAAAATGGCTTATTTTTTGACTAACACTTTCATACTTTAATAGACTTCTTTTATATGTAACATATATACGATTTAAAGCTTATGATTTTATAACCTTTTAACTGTTGAAATTCATGTTTTTAGAGGCAGAAAGTAACTTGTTATATAGAAATTTTATATATACATATAACTATTAATTTGAGATTCAGAGTAATGAGCAAGATTAATCTTAGGTGTCATTATCACTTAATTAGTCAAAGATATGTAAAGGAACTCTTTTTGGGGGACAGTGTCCCCCTACATAGTTCAGGCTGACCTGGAACTCATTACATCACTATGTAACTCAGGCTGGCCTCAAACCTACTGTGATCCTCCTGCCTCAGCCTCCCAAGTGTTGGTATTACAGGCATGTGCCACCGTGCCCAGAAGGATGTGCCTTTAGGCAGATAAAATAATGACAAAACAATAGATAATCAATATCCTCAACACAAACTGAAAAAGCTTGTCTGGGGAAAATGTAGAGCTTCTAATGTCAAAATTCACTAAATGATGATACTGGCACTGTTCCAGGAGGATATAACATTTTGATGAAATAGTGCCATGACCAGTTAATTCTATGTTATTGCCAGAATGCAGTTAGGTTTTATTCTCCTTGCTTATTTAAAATTTAAAGAAACTCTAATAATGGTGCACAATTTGCATATTTAGTCTTATAATTAAATATCATTTAATTAATAGTCTAGAAATCTTTTTTTTTTTTTTTTTTTTTTTTTTTTTTTTTTTTTTTTTTTTTT